>JAIUZE010005153.1:0-112454 GCA_022085475.1 Heliosperma pusillum
TATGTATAATATTATTTCCTTTTATTTATGAACCTTTTTCTTTAAGACACCTTTGTTATGATCAATATATTTAATAGTAGGTTCCGGTTTTAAAATTTACCGATTTTCACTAAAGTGAACCTATTAGAAACGTATTCTCATCTCTTATTTATTTAAATTACTTGTTTATCTTTCCGCAAATTTGAGGGTGTCACACTTACCTCAAAAGAGGCCAAATCAGTTGGGACGACTAGGTTAATCGATTTATTTAGAAATCGTGAATAACCAAATACCGTAGTCACTTCATGAAAAGTTTATCCTTTTGAAGGAAAAACCATGAATGAAATGAAGAATAGTCTTCACAATAATTCTAATATACTTGTCTAAGTAGAGATTCATGAAAGTGGGTGGGAACACTAAGAATGATATTTATATTCTTAATTGTTAAGACGAGGTTCAAAAGTAGGTTGGCACGAGTTTGGCACAAGGCAAGAGTATTTTGAATAGTAAAGTCAAAACTCAAGCAAGGTGTCGAACCCAACCTTTGATGATTCAGTTCTTACAGTGTAAGACACAAGAAAGGAATCTGCCCTAGGTTTTCTAAAGAGTTAGAAATTGGGTGTACTTTTTTCACCCATAATATCTATATGATCGACATTTATTTTGCTAAATGCAATTTTTGGGTATTAGATACCCATTATGGTTTTCATCAATGTATTCAATGCATATAATAAATCGTACGACGACTAACCACGATTAAATGTCGACGTACAAGGAAAATATAACTATTGTAGTTTTATTTCTATAGAGACATATAAAAGTTATAATGTGATCAATCTAGTTTTTGATTTAGAGGTGTACTTTAATAAACGTTGTTATGTACATGACCTCTAAATAAAGAATATAGTATTCACTTTAGTGTACGACACAAGTGTTTCACTTTTGTGAATGGAACAAGCATTGTATCTTTTTATGCCTTTACTTGGTCCATGGTTATCTCATACCAATTAAAGGTAATTATATTCTTGACCTAAACTAGAAATTACTTGTCATATAGATTGTAAAAGGCTCAAAATTGGTGACCCTAATCTAATCTTAGTTCTGGATTGTGTAGCACATTAAGAGGCTAGTATTGCCAACTATCCCTAACCCATCTGATTTTGAATCTTATGGTGCGTGCGAATCTTGTATTCAAGGCAAGATGATTCGTGCCCTTTCTATTTAAAAGGAAATCGAACTAGTGAGTTATTGGCCCTATTACATTAGAATATGCGTGGTCCAATAACAAAGACAACCAGAGATGGTTATGACTATCTCACTTTATTTACCAACGATTTAAGTAGATATTATATTTGATTCTACTTAATGAGGTGCTATGAGAAATCTTTGAAAAGTTCAAAGAGCTTCAATGTGAAGTAGTTAATCACCAAGAGTATTATACAAGGACTTACGAGTAAATCGTAACTATAAATATCTAAGTATTGACTTTGATTTTCACCAAAAGTATTGTGAAATAGTTTCACGAGTTAACTTCTCTAACACACATTATGAGATAAAGTGTTGTTGCATAGAGAAACAGAACCTTATACGATATGGTTTTGTCTTTGTCAAGTCAAACTGAGCCATTTGACTAACCTTGGGATCTTAATATTTTTGTCTGCTATTTTTTTCCCACCATATCAAAGCACATTTATAACAGTCGGATTTTATTTCATATACGATATGGATAGGTAGCGTACCTCATTTATAAGTTATCCGAATGAAACAAGTGCTCAATAATCCTACATTGACCACGAGAACAAAGCGTTTGTGACTCGTGATGCTGTCTTTCAATAAAAATACGATTATTTCTTGATAAGAGAGAGTGGGAGAAAATGTTTCAAGAGCCACAAAACTGAGCAAATGGTCCGGAAAAAGTTTCCTCATTGCTTGTTCAGTAGTAGTTTCTTCGGAACCTAAGAGGTCAGGTTGAATTTTATCACTCCTTAATAGTAATGAATTCTAATCCGTGACTTATAAAAGACTGTTTCTAGTCCCAACTTCTTGCTACGGCTTAGAGTCATGCGATTCGTAATGGGCTCCATGCGTGGTAAATTTTACTTGAAGAAGTACGACCTCTTCAATGTAAATTGATTTTTAAGATCGAAATTTGCATGGATGAACATTAAAATGTTTTCAAAGATAAATTGGTAGGCAAAGAGTTTTGCACCAACCTTAATTCTTTGATCCATTCGAATATACTTAGCGATTACAGCATATCATAATAGTATGATGTCAATTGGACCTCAAGAACCACCTTCTTGAGTATGAGTCTAGAAGAGGTAGTATATTTTATATTCACCTGTGGGTTCGTAGATCCTAACTATCCTAAATTAATTTGCAACCTTAAGAGGATGTCTTAAGTAAGCACTAAAGAGTTGGAATTGGTGTGTCAATCATGTCATAAAATATTTCTCGATATCTCGAGGAATTATGTTTATACATGAAGTTTAGTGGGAGTAATATGGTTTTCATCAGTCTTATATGTGGAGACATATTGATCATTTTAAATGATGGAAGATTTTGGAGAAGTAGAATACATCTTTTAGATATCTGGATTTGTGGAGATAAATCTAAAAAGATATTAGCGTTGAGTCAAAATTCTTATATTGATAAGATCTTTGACTAGTTCAAGGAAGTTGAACACATGATAATTGATTCCTTTTTGCTTCCGCTGCGGGATCAATTATATACGCTGTGATGTATACTAAATGCGACATTTAGCATGCTTTGAGCATGACAAGTCGTTTGCAATCCCCAAATCCAGGAGAGTCCACTGATAGCCATACAGGAACATCCTTAAGTACTTGCGAAGGACTAAAGATATGTTCCATATGTTTGGAGTTTATAGTGAGTTGTGTGTAAGAGTTTACACAGACTTCAGTTTCCAAACTGATCAAAGTGATTTGAAATCATGAACTGGCTGTGTTTTATAGAAGATTTATATGTTGGAAGAGTTCCAAGCAGAAAAGACTATTGGAAAGGTTCCAAGTAGGAGTGACATTTTAAAATATAAATGTCATGTATCCGCTGGAAGTGTTCTAGGCAATTTATCATTGCGGATTTCACAACGGAAATGGAGTACATTGCGTCATATGATGATGGCATATGAAAGTAGCTTGGATTTCGACAGTATTGGAGGGACTAGAAATAGTTCATATAGGTGTATATCCTATCCCATTATACTGGTAAAACAGTGGGAGCTACCTTTAGGCCAAGAGTCCTAAGTCTAGATTCAAACCTAGACATGTACTCAGAAAGTTTTATGTAATATGAGATTACGTAGACAAAGAGAAATAGCAATCAGAACGGTGGGAAAGATGCAAGTATTGCTAATCCATTAGCCATGCCTTTTGCAGGCTGAACATGATAATCATGTCGTTTCAATGGGATTGAAATATATACCTGAATTGCTAGAGATTATGAGATATGAAATTATTGATAGCGTATCAATTTTTCCAAATATTTGTTTGACTAAATTTTAATACTTTGTTTATCCGAATTGGTTGAAAGAAAGGTTGAACCCAATTCAAGTGAACAGGATGAACTTAGTGTTTTGTCCCTAGTCACTCATTTGAGGTGAAGTCTCGAAGTGACTAGATTGTAAGTCGATCGATGGTTCGTTCAGCACCATGGGGTCATGGAATGACTAGTCGTTTACATAGGCAGACTGTGGAGACACTCTGTCGGGAAGTGACCATAATAGAGTGCCTTATCAAAATTGTTGAAGCCTGGTCGTGGCGGGGATTTCTATTTTATTCCTATGAGTCGATTCTTTAGACTGGCGACCATTTACCTGAGTCGGTGTAGTTTTCGATTGACTTTGGTTTTTGTCCTAGGTCGTACCGTGAAAGGAGGCCGATGGACATCTTCTGGGTCATGGTGATTTGCATCATACAGTGTAAGATGGGTCAACAGGAATTGTCCACCCACGTTGGGTATTAACATCTTCGGGCCACTCGAGGAGTAGTAACTGGAAATGCGTGGCCACGCTCGGAAGAGATCTCTGGTAGATATTCCGGTCAAACAGTTACTCTCCCAGATCGAGAAAACCACACTATTTATAAATTTTCAATCGCAAGTGCGACCTGTAAGATACCTTGCGATGAGTGGGAGGATGTGACGCAAAAGAGACAAGAGAATCGGTAGCACACAACTTGTCAAGGCAAGTGGGACAAATTGTAGGAGGAGGAGTCCTCCGCAACAGTGTTGTTACATGCACAACTTGTATCGGACAAGTGAGAGAGTGTTGGAGTAAGTGTCCTCCACAATAGTGCATTTATATAATAAATCTCATTTGGAATATACGTGGCATGATTAGTATATTTTGATACTCCACGTCAGTTGATTAACGTAAATCGGTAACGCTTGGCTGACTAGAGTTTGACGTTATTGTCGTATGACGGCGGTCATCAACTGATCCCTTTAGGTCACACCTATAGGATGAGACCCAAATAGAATACTAATTATTTGTATACGATACAGTTTAATTAGTGCATTACATATATTTGATATGTACGTTTAGTTACGAGAGTTATTTATTGGAAATTGAGTTAGGAACTCATTCCACTAAAGTTTATTAGTCAATTGTACGATAACTGACTGAATAAATTTTATGTCTTATTTTAATACGATTAAATAAGATTTAATTTAATGATTAATAGTTAATTCATTAAATTAGTTGAGGTTATGCATATATTTTGAGGTAGAGGTAATTAGTTAATTATATTTACAAAGAGTTGTAAAATAAATTAACTGGACATTATGGGACCCAATATATATTGATATAATGGTTAAATATCACTTAAAAGTTGAGTGTATATTGATTATTAATTTGAGTAATATAATTGTTATATGATCAAATTACCAATTAATTATACAAGATAATTAAGCATATGATTATAAGTATTTGTGGAACAAATATCAAAAATCAAAATGGACCAAATAACACATGTGGAGGCCGGATAGATAGCTAGTGGAGATCAATGATGATTGTTCTCATCTAATCCTACACTCCACCTTATGTTATGACATCAATATCATTACCCTTACTACCACACTCTACCTATTTGCATGAGAATAAAATAAGCACAAAAATCACTCAATTGTGTGAGTGATGACCGGCCAAAAGGCCTTTATATAGCACAATTGTTGTTCAATTTTGCCCTACTTCAATTCATTATGCTTATTCTTACTTCTCTTTCTAAACTCAACATCTCTCAAAACCTACATGCAAACGAATATTATATACATATTACTAGAGTAGTAATATACCAATATTAGTAGTATTATGTCTTACTTATTATCTAGTTAATAATAAGTTAAGATTATTTGGGTTTATTATTGGGTGCAACAAGAAGGAGACCTTCTACTTTGGAGGTTGTTTTATGGAGGATCATCCATTAATTTCATGCTCAAGAACAATAAGAAGGAGTTCTTATTGTGCCCATATTGAACCGAAAAATCCCAATGTAAGGATGTTTTCGTCTTATCTTTTCTTTTATGCTTTTATATTTGCATGCATGATAACTAGATCCTAAATCATTAAGTTAATGTAATTTAATGAATTAATTAGAGGAGTCTAATTAGAGGTCTAGGACTTTCACTAACCAGGGTCGAGACGACTTTGATGATGATGGCGGCGATAATAATAGGCCCAACCCATTCACCCCTTTCACTCCATTCACTCCGTGTGGTTGAGTGATTAGTTAGTTATTTTGAACTTAATTATGACATAAACCTTTTATTTGTTAGATATGACTTTTATGATATAAAATCAAAACTTTGCTGATAAATGGTATTTGTGTTACATTAGTAACTTTGTGGTAATTTTACTGCTGGAAATTTTCTGTTATTTGCAGGTTTTTGGTCGTTTAAACGCGTATAGGGGATGCAGGAAAACAGTGCATCCTGGAATCAACTGATGTTTTTGCGACGGAAATTCCGTCGCAAATATTGACTGACTTACTGCCACCTGTCTAGCCAAGCCAAAGAAATAGGCAACGTTTGCGATGGAAATTCCGTCGCAAAAGTTGACTGTTTCTTTCACTTGGCTAGACAGGTGGCAGTCAAGTCAAACAGTCAGTCAATTTTTGCGACAGAATTTCCGTCGCAAAAGTGGACTTATTGTTAGACTTGAGTGCCACCTACCATCCGTCGCTATTTCAATTGGCGACGGATATTTCGTCGCAGATAACTTGCGATGGACTAATCCGTCGGAGAAACTACTGTTTACGACGAAAATATGCGACGGACATGTTCCGTCGCATATTCGTCGCAAAACTGTTTTTGGCGACGGAAATATCATGTTTTGCCACGGACTTTTCCATCGTGAAACGAGCTTTCTCTTGAAGTGCTAATCCATTCATGCTCATATGTTCTAAAATAGCTTCTCGTCTCATAAACTCTAAAATAATACCTAAATTACATTCTTTACAACTAGCTACTTATATTCCTTTACCTCAATAATCCCTTCCCTAATCCATCAGCTCATTATCCATTATTAGATACACATTACATATACTAGAGACTTTTAACAACAAAATTTAAGTATTCTCACCTAGCCCCTAGTACTTAACAACAAAACAGTCGCAAACTTGACTAAAAAGTCTTACATCTCAAACCATTAATCCTCAAAGTACTTGTATTAGTAAATAAGTGGAAGTCTAAAACTGAATGACAACTATAATAACTAAATGAACTAGTCCAACTGCTCTAGCTCGTCTCGTCCTGCATCCCACAGCAACATCCAATGCTAATAATCATTACCTGCTTGTCTCACTGCTCCCCAATTCCCGGAAATATCAATTGGTTTATCACTGAGTTGAAATATAATTGGACACAAAGAAAGCACACACGTCAACCAAAGATTGAGTAGGAAAGTATCATACACTACAACATAACACGATAAACAATACAAGATACAAGATGCAAGATCATACGCCACGCCTACACCCTCCTCGACTCGCAAGTCGGCGTCATGATCATTCCCCCTTAACGCCTACTTCCTCCTCGATTAACCGAACGGTATTTATATCAATAATGCAAATACAATTCCTCCCTTGGCACCTACTTCCTCCTCGATCCGCCGATCGGTATTTATAACAACAATGCAAATACAATCCCCCTATTGGCGCCTACTTCCTCCTCGATCCGCATATCGGTATTTCATAATGTACAGTTTATTGATCGAATACGAAAGAGGGGGGTGAATTGAGTATTAAAAACTAGCCCCACTTTTTCGATTTATATGATGTGTAATTAATTTCTTGATTTTATGAATTTAAATCAACTAACTAATTAATTAAAGTGTTGAGCAAGTAAAAAAAATTAAAGAAAGACACAAGAGGTTTTTGAAGTGGTTCAGTTTCACAATTCGAAATCTACGTCCACTATTCTCTATTAATAATCTTTAGTACCTTTCTATGGATTACAAAAATTATCAACCCACTCGTATAATCAACTATGATTATAACTCAAGGCGAGTATCGCTAAATACTCTATACGATCTTACGTTAATAAGAAAGTACAATGTAACTCACAAATATTCTCGTTAAGAATAAGTAAGATTATGTGATGTACTATTATACAATAATGTATTTCACGCGAGCGATTGATAATAATTGAAGCACGACTTTTTCGGAAAAACAAATAATTAAAATAATAACTATTTTAAGTTTGTTTAAAATCAATTTGTAAAATTCTCTCAATTGTATGCAAAGTCGTTGTTGAATAATTGAGATGAAGGGAGTATTTATAGTAGAAGCATAGGAGATATAAAATCTAAAACCCTAGCTTTCTTTTTAAGAAATATATTTATCTTTAATATCTCAAAATATTCTTGTAAAGATATTATTAGAATCCTAGGTTAAGGTAAACAAGGAAACGAGCCTATAGAGACCGAAATCCTCATCACCACGAAATCCTAGGAGCACGGAACCCTAGGAGACACATCCCTAGGTTTCACGAAACCCTAGGTGGCACAACCACTAAGTGAGCTTATTTGGTTAACAACAAATTGAGATAGAATCTATTAGAAACCCTATGTAGCATGATAACTCATAAGTTTTATTACTAACCAATTGAATTTCATTAATACATCATCTATTAAAACTTTTGATAAATATAAAAATACTCCTTTTCTTTTTAAAAACATTTAAAAGATTTATTTCCAAAATCATGCATCAACTTTATCATCCAAAGTTATAGGTTAAAGCTATAACTTTGAACTTAGTATGTAAAGTTATAAGTGAGTCATAACTTTACTTACATAAATATCACTCTAATGGAATAGTTACCGAATGTTGACCTATACTATCTAATCCTCACAAAGATCTTCAGTAAACGGATCATCTCTTCATCTTCATCACAAAGACCCTCCTTCTGGAGTCTTGTGTGATTTGAAATAGATCTTGCTTGAATTGTTTCTTCAATGTTATAACTAAAGTAGTTATAATTTTGCATATGAACTTCCAAAGTTATACCTCAAGCCCCTATAACTTTATCTCACAGAAATCTTCAAAGTTATGCCTTAAGCTCCTATAACTTTGATCTCCTTTCTTGTAATTGTTGTTAGCTATGATAAGACTAAAGCACACAATTACATGCATATGATATATCAATTAAAGCACATTACTAAGTAAATACTTGTCATTGTCAAAACTATAAAATAGGTCCAACACATAACAAATATCAAATATCATATGTCAACCTCATACATATCATTCTCATCACAATTCGCATAAAACCACTATCGCATCATCATCTCAATTCAAATTACACAATTTAACACGACGTGACAATATATAAGTTGAGTAGGATAATTCCTACCTGATAGCAACAGATATCCCATCTAACGCAAGCGATTAATAATACTCCACTACGAATTTTCCGTCTACACAACACATATAACATATATTCAATAACTAGAACATTCAAAATCACTTCTTTAAACAATTGCACTAATTCCCCAATTCCCAAAGACTATGGTTCATTAATTAAGGCTAGTCTAATTCAATGAGAAATAAAAGATAATATTATGATATAAAGATTACAATAAAATCAACTTACAAGAACAAGATGAAAGTGTTGAAGATTGTTAGAAAATCTTCTCATAAGATGAACAATGATCTCCCTTCTCCTCTTTCTTTCTAGATCTCTTTAGGGTTTTGTAAATAAAAGTCAAGGTGTTTTCAAGTGAGTGGAAGAAAGGTATTTATAGCTGTAGGCAATTTAATAAAATGAAACAAAGTTTAATAGAAATTAGGAAAGTCCCAAAACAAACCAAACACTCCCCGCGTTCATCATGGTTGATCGACCAAAACCGAATGTCGATCGACAATACCCAAAAGTTGATCGACACACTCCGTTCGACCCAGCCAAACACCAAAACCCACCATGGTCGATCGACACAAGCGTAGGACGATTGATCACAACACCCTGTCGATCGACCAACCACCCTATGTCGATCGACAACCACACCTTGTCGATCGAGAGTCAGTCAAGGGCATTCGATATGCTCATTAGACAGCCTCATTAGACAGTCAGTCAACCTTGTTAGACAAGACCAATAGACACAACCCCAAGTTCATGACACAATATTGAAAGACCTATAAAAACTAACATAGCATTCATTCCTATAAATTACTGGGAATTACAAAAGACACTAAAAAATGCCACACAGAACGACATAGGCGGCATGCAATGAAAGATTCACCCTAAGGAGACATGCAACTACCAAACAGTGAAGGAAGGGGAGAGGGTAAGGGGAACACCGAGTCATAAACATGCACAACCACCCTGGGGAAGAAAAGACCCCAAAATCAGCAAAGACATAACAACATGACCGACAAGGCGATCGGCGACTCATGACAACAAAAAGAACTTACCAGGGAGGTGGGGGAAAGGGAACACCTCCTTGATAAGAACCACAACAACGGCTAAACGGAATTGGAAAGACATGCATCAGCGAAGGCTCCTAAAGACCCAGCAAAAAATGGACAGCCTAAACAAGAACGTCGATCGAGAAGCGGCGGAGGCACATCAGAGCAAGGAACTCATCCCGGACAGCCAATAGGACGGAGAAAGAGGACTAAGAAAAAAGCCTAATGACTGTCACACATGGAAGATGATTAAAGATAAAGCAAAGAGGGACAAGACTAAGAAAGAATTCAAGCAACTTATGCTAGCATCTTGATGGGGAGAGCTCGACACTGAAGACGACGAGGACTCCGAAGACCAGGAGGTCGCGAATCTATGTCTAAGCAATATTAGTCTTGACCTAATCATCAACAGTGATGATGAGTGCATCAACTCAAGATCATAACTCTGCCTACTATGAGAATCCGATTCAGAAAGTGAAACTGACGAGGTAAGCTTTATTTGTCCTAAAAAAACAAGTTAACAAATTGCCTAGAACTGCCATGATAGACTACTTTGAACAAACCCTCAACCAATGTCATGATGAAAGTCTTGACCTAAACGAATTAAAAGAGCAAATCCTTGATAATGCAAAAGAAAATCAACTTCTAAACGCCAAAACAAGAAAGTTGAATTATAAACTTATGGCTAATTTGGCCACAACTTTGGAATCCATTGATGCTGAGAAAATAGCTCTTAAGTCTAAAGTTATAGCTAATGAAGCTATAATCTCGGAGTTAAAACTTAACATTAAACATCTTGAGGCCAAGGTTATAGCTAATAAAGCTATAACCTAGGATTTGAGAAAAGCCAATGAACTTCTTACGACTGAGATAAAAGTTGAAGACATTAAAATCTCAGATCAAAAGAAGGAAAGTGACTCTTCATCTTAGCAACTAAAGGAAGCTAAAGCTGAAATAACGGATATTAAGAAACAACACTCAGATATGTAGTTTTGATTCTTAATAAACGTTTCCAAGACTTTTGTGATAACCTTAGAGAAAGTAGTTCCTCTAAGTGTATAGAGACTGACCACTCTGATTGTCAGAAAGAAATCAACTCTTTAAAACATTTACGTATGCATGCTAGGAAATTTCATGACAAATGGGAAGGTAGCACAACTGTGTTGCATTTCTTAACTGAACAATTTGACAACAACATGAAAAAGGAATAAGGTCATGAATGTTATGGCAGTAGGGATCACTCTAAATGCAAACCTACCCCTTCTGAACGTGATTTGAGAAAAAGAAAATATGTTAATTTACCTGAGTATCTTATTTGTAACTATTGCGGTCATATGAGTCATCTTATAGAAAATTGCGTCAAACACACAAAAGACCTAAATAAAAATATAAATTTTGTCAAAGCCTCTGACATAGAAGAGGAAGAGGACATGTGTCCTAATCCTGATCCCTTGTGGAAAAAGTCAGAAATAATGAACATCGATGTTTCTACGATATGAGTTTTGCGTATAAGAAGAAATCCAATTTGCCTAAGGAAAGGTAACAACCTAAGAGGCAACAATTTCGGGAACCTAGACAACACCAAAATACCAAGACACCTTCTAGTAGACCAAACCCTAAAAACAAAATAATGAGAAACGTTTGGATTAGAAAAGATATGATATTTAGGGTACCTAACATTAAATGACCCAACCTTGCTTGGGTACCTAAAAAATGTATTTAATTTGCATTGCATGTGATTGTGAAAGAAAATAGCTTATGGTACCTCTATAGTGGTTGTTCAAGGCACATGACCGGAAATAAATATTTATTTCTTTCACTTGAGGCTTTTGATGGAGGTAAGGTCGGCTTTGGAGACACAAAGAAAGGTAAAGTCATTGGTGTTGGTAAGATCGGTAGATCGTTTTCTAATTCAATTACTGATGTGTATTTAGTAAGTGGTCTCAAGCATAACTTACTCAATATAGCTCAATTATATGACAAAGGTAACAAAGTTGTTTTTCATTCAGATATTTTTCGCATCATAATTGAAGGTACTAGTAAGGTTATATTTGAAGGACATCGTAAACGAAATCTATATGATTGATTTGAATGATGATCCTACTAACTCTTTTACATGCGTGAAAGTAACGTTAGATGATCCTTGTCTATGGCATAAGAGATTTGTTCACATCAGCTCCCTTATCTTTAATAAGCTCAAAAGATGGAACTTGGTTGAAGACTTGCCTAAGATCAAGTTTGATCATAAGAAGATGTGTGACACTTGTGCTCGATGTAAGCATGTGAGATCATCTTTCAAACCTAAAAGAGTAGTAAGCACGAATCATGCCCTGGAACTTTTACATGTGGATCTTTGTTGCCCAATGAAGGTAAGAAATAGAGGCGGATCCAGGTATGTCTTTGTTCTAGTTGATGATTATTCAAGGTATGTTTGGCCTATATACTTGCACTCTAAAGATGAGACTTTTGATGAGTTTGATTGCCATATGAAACTCGTCCAAAAAAAATATAAGTCCAATCTTGTTTCACTTCGGATGGATCATAGCACCAAATTTAATAATCAAGCTTTTATAGAATTTTGTAGGGTTAATGGTGTAGGACACAACTTTTCTGCACCACGAACCCCACAACAAAATGGTGTCGTTGAACGTATTAATAGAACCCTAGAGGATATGGCTCGAACAATGCTTTTATGTAGTGGTCTACCTCGTAACTTTTAGGCTGAGGCCATTAGTACCTCGTGCTACATTCATAACCGTGCTATGATCAGACCTATTTTAAAGAAAACCACTTATGAATTCCTTTAAAGTCAAAAACCTAATATATCCCACATACGATGCTTTTGGGAGCAAATTCCTTGTTCATAACAATGGCAAAAATTGGTTAAGTAAGTTTGACCCTAGGAGTGATTTTATTATTTTTATTGGATATTCTGATCATATTAAGGCTTATAAAGTCTTTAACAAAAGAACATTATGCATCGAAGAAAGTGCTCATGTTATATTTGATGAAAATGATTCTTTTGATAAGCTTATACAGGATGATGATGAATATGAAAATGAACCTGATTTTCAATTGTCTAAGGATGGTCCCCCAGAGTCGGATGAAGAAGAAAAGGAGATCGAAGGCACAAATAATAAATTTGAAAGTTCTTTAAATGATAAAGGAAAGAGAGCTGAAGTGTGACAACCCTCGCGATAGCGGAAATAAAACACAATAAGCATGCAATTTAGATAGCGGAAAATACGATATTTTGAAACTTTTTACATGCCAAAGGAAGAGTACGAGGAATGTCAAATACATAGCAACTAAAGTATAAAATACTACAAAGAGACATGGTCTCTCAAAACGTGATCAAGCATAAAAGTTGTTTAGTAAACTAGCTATAAATGTCTATGGGTGAATCGTCAAGTCCAACGCCCGCTAGCTCACACCCGAACCCAAAAATAAGCAAAGATCCAGCCAAGCAACCTGTCATGAAACATGAACGCCACAGTCAGTGGGGAGTAACTCCGGGTTTTCCCAGCTATATCACAAATAACATACTTAAACGGTAATAAACATGTAGAAGCATACTTATATATATAATATATATATATCTATATATATATATATATATATATATATATAATATATATATATAGATATATATATATATCTGTGTGTGTGTGTGTGAATTACGAGAAGTATAAATAAGCATTTCAATATATTAAGATATAGGCGCATGAAGTACAAAACTGTAAACATCAGATTATAGATAGACTCGGAGAAGACAGCCTTAGGCAACTATATACTCACTAAGGCTTACATCTCACCGTTAGTGGCATATACTTGATAAGATAAAGACTCGACATATAAACCACGCCAAGTCATCCAACGGTCACAAATAATCAACATATAAACATCCATCCAAACATACGAATATGGTAACATAATCTCTCACGGTTAATGACACGCACTAGCACCATGTACATAGTAAGAATGATCAAAACACGTCCACGGGATAAACATTTCCCTGAACCATACACGATAAACGTTTCGTTTATGAAAGACTCATTTCCTCCCGATAGGACGACGATAATAATACGGTCCTAGTCTAAACCTGGCCAGACTCTCGGAATAAATGTGTTCCGATTCGACATGTGATACACATTTCGGACCCAAGACTAGGTAAAACACAAAAGCCGAGTACCCCAAATTCGGTCACAACTACACGAAAGAGGTGGAAAGAGCACAAGGATCATAATCAAGCGGTATGCTACATGCATTGACACCACCTTGCAAGGATACGACATTTGACGGCCGAGTCGATCAACGCATTGCGTTTGCTTCCCAACAACGTCGTCATATCCTCACTAAAACATGCATACAAGCATTAAGGATACACCTCCTCGTTCCGAAATTCCAGTCTAACAGGCAAGGAGGTATAGCCGCGGAATGAGAGTTCATAGCACTCAACGATTAGTGCTCAAATCAAAACATAGGTAAAACCGATTCAAAGGGGGACATATCAAAAACCGTCACAAAACATGGCATATAAGAGAGTGGGATATCATCTAATCTAAACATGAATATTTAAAGCTATTACGTAAATTTATACGATAAATGAACCGTAAAAACTATTATAAATGAGAGTATATGTGACACCCTCAAATTTGCGGAAAGAAAAAAAAATTATTTAAATACATAAACGAAATATAATGATACATAACGAAGGTGTCATAACATAAAAAGGTCATTACAAAACGGAAATACTATTATACAACAGAAATCTACAAGACGGGAGACATATCTCCCGTATAAATACGGAAATAAAAAGTGGTACACTATATACAAACTATGAACCGAATATAGGTCCAAGGTAAAATACTTCGCTCGCTAGCTCGTCATGTACCCCAAAATATGCATCACCACCTGTTCGACCGCATTAAATATAAACACGGAAGCCACAGTCAGTGGGGAGTAACTCCGAGTTCTCCCAGCCACGAAATGGCGAGTTTAATTAAACATGAATAACATAAAAGCAATGTATATGGAAAATACAAAACTTAACATATAAGATATGCTTTTCATGTTATGAAACAAATAACTAACATATCACCTAGCATATGAACGCTATCATGTGAAACCGATAATAAACTATAACCCGAGGTAGGGAAGCTGGTATGCTGGCTCAGCGGTTACCATGTAACATGGCCCTGATACACTCAAACCCTAATCAACACGTAATCATGTTAATCAGTTAACAACCGTTAATCCAAACTCTATCAATCCTAGCCGGCTTGCATCTCACCTTCTAGAACTCATAGAATCATACATACATGAAAGACCAATACCTCTACAAACAGGCATAAGTTCCTAGTGCAGTCAATAGTCGACTTCTGTAACTCGAGGCTATACCACAAGGTAGGAAAACCTCCTAGTCCTAGACTGATCAGACCTAGCGACAACAGCTATTCCGTTCCCCGTCCCATGACATAACCGTCTATGAGAAACTCTACTATGCGACCCCCTAAGCAGAGATGGCTAGTACTTAAGCTGGCTCCAGTCCCAAAATGGATAAGGCAGCCATGCCCCGACTTGGATATAAACCCACCAAGCCGAGACACAAAAGCTATCAAGCGGCGAACTTATACTCGTTAAAGATAGTACGGGCCTATCAATGTCATGGTCCAAGCTACTCATTTAGAATTAGCATGGTCAAGACGCCATATACTCATAATTCTCTATGGTTACTTAGTCAACACGACACCAACCATATAATAAAACAGTCACGGGAAAAACATCCTATCATGTGACTAATTGCATATCAATAATAATCAAATATCATATCGCCTCATATCTACTAAGGCTAATTCATTAATTAAATACAACCATACTTGAAGACAAATCCCCGACACGAGTCCCGCGACGGGTCATCAGTCAAATCGGGGCTGACTAGATCTTAGTTTGACCAAACCCGTTGGATCAAACCGGCTAGAAGCAGAGTCTTTATCACATAAACATAAAATCAACATATTCATTACATGTTATTTTATTACTACTTCTAACATGTGAATTATCATATTAAACCCAAAACCCGCTTGACTTAAACGATTTCAACGTAAACTTAATCTCGTATTATAATTTCTAACATGTGAGAAATAATAATTTTATGAAAACCTTTTTAATTAAATCTTTTACTTATTAATATTTCCCACTTGCTAAATATTACAAAACACGATAAAAATAACGATAACTCAAAAACCGACACGAGTCCCAAGGTGGGACCCACGGGCTGAAATGGGCCGGACCCAATATGGGCCTGGATGGGCCCACGGGCTGTTTTGGCTTCAAAAAGGCTTTTTTGCTTTAATTTTTCTAAAACCGTTTTCTAATATTTTCCCGCATGCTTAACATAATTAAAACCCGTCAAAACAACAACCAATCAATCAAACATCGACACCACCCAAAGACCAAAACCCGGACCCACCTTGACCAACCCAGACCGGGTCTGAACCGGCCTGGACCGGTCTGGTTTGGACCCGGTTCAGCTGCCCCTTTCTCGGTTCAATCTTCAATCACCCAAATCAATTCCAACTTGTTTTTACTCATCAAACAACCATTTTAACAACATTCATACAAAATCATAACTTATTAAAAATCATCAAAATTTGTCAAGAACATTAAACTTGTTAAAATTTCATAAACAACATAAAAATCATAACTTAGTAAAAATCATTAAAATTCTTCAAGAACACTAAATTTGTTAAAAGTTCATAAACAACATAAAAAAAATCATAACTTATGAAAACCATAAAAATTCATCAAGAACAATAAATCAACATAAAAATTCACTACAACTTAAAAATCATCAAGAACACTAAATCATCATAAAAATTCATACAACATAAAATCATCAAAAATCATCAAACATCACAAAAACTTCATACAACATAAAAATCATAAAACAACATAATAATTACTACTTAACATATTACTAACTAAAAATCCATAATTCATAAAAACATGAACCAAAATTAAAGATGAACCAAAAATCCAACTAAATAAAACTAAAGGCTATATTACTAGCTAAAATCATAAATACTATAACATGAGCCAAAACTAAAGACTACAAAAACAAAACTAAGGCTATGTGACATTAATTCGTCTAGTAAAACGGAATCGTTACCTTAGCTAGCCAAAATAATTAGCACCAAAATAATAATAAGAAATATATAATAAGAAACCCTCCTACTAGTCTTCACCCAAAATATAAGAGTCTCCAAATTCGTCTTCAAACTCTTCCCCTATAAGAAATAACAAGAAAAACAATTATTAGAACTTAAACTTAATTTTCCATAATTAAATGTTGAAAACGATCTTGACGGAATTGAAAATGAACCGTACTAGAAGATGGAGAGCGGAGAGGAGATCCTAGAAATATAAATTAGGAAGGATTTAATTAAGAAATGAAGGATTTATGGAGGTTTTGCTCAAGAACGATGAAGAACGGTTGATGAACGATGAAGAACACGAAGAACGATTAAATAAAGTGATGTTTTGATCTTATTTTGGATTTGTTGTAAAGTGAAAAGTTGTTGGTGAGTGCTAAGTGGAGTTGAGCCGTGTAATATAGGCCAAATAAAGGTGTTGAGTTTTGAAATTGTTGTTCCGTAATTGACTCGCGTTTAATAATTGTTTTACGGTAAACGATTTAATATAATTTACGATAAAGTTAATATCAAGATATTATGATATTAAAATGAAAAATAATGAAAATATCAAGGCTTAAGAGTGGGTAAGTGTGCCGTGTGGAATTGTGATTGTGGGGTCTGATTTCGAGCGTTTTGCGTAATTTTCGTTAATTGATCGATAAAGCGAATAGTGATCTAGATATTATGATATTGTAATCAAAAGTAATCAAAATATCAAGGCCATTAGAGGACTTTAAGGAGCCGTGTGGTTTGAGGTGATTCGGGTCTGTTTTTGCTCGATTTGCGTAATCTCCGTTGACGGATCGATAAAGTAAGTAAATATCTAGATATTTTGATTATTTTAATCAAAATAAATAAAACATCTAATGGTGAGTGGAAAGCGATGACATCAACGTGTGACTCATGCCAAAGTCGAGTTTCGATTTTTGTTGCGCGCATTACGATGCGTCGGGAATAGTTAAATGACGTTCGAGTAAAAACCGTAAAGTTATTCTTTAAATTCCGAATAAATTCAAAATAATTATATTAAATTCTGATAAATCTTAATAAATCTAAATAAAAATAAATCAAAAATATTATTTTTTTAAATAAAATTTCGGTCTTCATACTTATGAGACGAGTCGGGAAAAGTCAACGGAAGTCAAAATCGACTAAAAAGTCGGAAAAAGTCAAAATGGCTTAAAAGTTCAGAAAAGTTTAAGACGACCTAACAATAAATAAAAAGTCAATGACGACTTTAAAAATTCAAGGAAAAGTCAAAGACGGTTTAAAAGTCAAGAAAAGTCAAAGATGACCAAAAACGGTCTTTTCATGAAATCCCTCAAAAACTCCAAATACGAACGCGGAATTTCAAAATACGACTCCGAACAAAATTTCCTATTTTAAAAACTTAAGTTCTACTGAAAAGTATCCATAAGCTATTGCTTAAGCAAATTGGGTACTTTTCGGGTTGTTACAATGGGTACTTAGTCAACACCATATACTCATAATTCTCTATGGGTACTTAGTCAACACGACATATATCATACAATTAAACAGTCACGGGAAAAAAACTTCCTATCATGTGACTAATTGCATATAAATCATATTCAAATATCATATCGCCTCATATCTACTAAGGCTCATTCATTCATTCATTAAATAAAACCTTACCTGAAGACAATTCCCCGACCCGAGTCCCGCGACGGGTCATCAGTCAAAACGGGGGTGACTAGATCGTAGTTTGACCAAACCTGTTTGGTCAAACCGGCTAGAAACAGAGTCTTAGTCATTTCGGCTTGAACATAAGAACATCATATTCATTTCATGCTATTTTATCTAATTTCTAACATGTGAATTATTAATTCTTACCAAACCCGCTTGACTTAAAGGATATCAAATTAAACTACAATCTCATGCTATAATTTCTAACATGTGAGAAATAATAATATTATGAAAAACCGTTTAATTAAATAATTTACTTATTAAAATTTCCCACTTGCTAAATATTACAAAACAAGATATAATAATAACAATAAACTCAAAAACCGTCACAAGTCCAAAGGGAACTCACGGGTCATGGCTGGACCGGAAATTAACCGGGCCTGGACTGGGCCCACGGGCCTGGTTTGGGCCGGTTTTGGTCATCATTTCTAAAAATCGTTTCTTAATATTTCCCGCATGCTTAACATATTTAAAACCCGTCAAAACAACAACAAAACAATCAAGTATCGACACAAACCCAAAGACCAACCACGGACCAATCCAGACCGGGTCTGAACCGGCCTGGACCGGCCTGAACTGGGCTGAACCGGCCTGGTTTGGGTCGGTTTTCAGCCACCCTAAACAGCCACCACCCACGGCCAACACCAACAACCACTCCAAATTATTTCTAACATGTTTTAATTAACAACATCCATTTTAACAACCAATTCAACCATCATTCATACTAAAATCATGATTATGAACAAATCATCCAACATGTCAAAAACACTAAATATGTTAGAATCTCATAAAACTTAATAATAATAACAACTTATCATGTTACTACTTAAAACCGTAAATAACAAAACATAAGTAAAAGTATGTGACATTAACTCGTCGAGTAACTCGGAATCGTTACCTTAGCTAGCACAAAACCAAGTAGCACCCAAAATAAGAACTAAAAACCCGTCTACTAATCTTCTTCTAAAATATACGAGTCACCAAACTCGTCTTCATAATCTTCTCCTATAAGAAATGATAAAAATAACATTAATAGAATTTAAACTTGATTTCAACAATTAAAGTGTTGAAAACGATTTTGTCGGAATTGAAAATGAAACGTACACGGAGATGAAGAGCGAAGAGGAGACTTTAGAAATATAATTTAGGACGGATTTGACCAAGTAACGAAGGTTTTGTGACGATTTTGCTCAAGAACGATCAAGAACGATCAAGAACACGAAGAACGATTATGATTATATTAAAGAAGGTATTAAATAGATATTAAGTTGATTTAATGTAAAATAAGAAGATAATTAGTGAGTAAGAGTGGGAGGGTGTGCCGTGTAATATAGGTAATTAATGAGTCAGGTTTTGAAATTGTTGTTACGGGATTGACTCGGGTTTTATAAATATAGTATGGTAGATATCTAGATATTATTAGATATTATGATTGTTTAATTAAATATCTAGATATTATTTAGATATTATGTTAGTTTAATCAAAAGAAAGAAAATATCTAATCCTAAGAGAACAAGAGGAGAAGAGGCGTGTGGAGTGGGATTTGTCGGGTCCGGGATTAAGCGATTTGTTTGCGTAATTTCAACTGACAGATTGATAAAGTTACAAATATCCTAGATATTTGTATTAGTTTAATCAAAGTAATCAAAAGATCTATTATGAGTGGAAAATAGGTGACATGGGGCGTGTGACTCATGCAGGAGTCGGGTTTCGGGTTTGTTTCGGGACTTAAGTTGACTCGGGAATAGTTAAATGACGTTTGGGGTTAAATCGTAAAACCTATTCTTTAATTCCAAATAAATTCAAAATAATTATATTAAATTATCATAAATTCAAATAAATCGTAATAAATTACAATAAATTAAAATTATTACTTTTCAAATATAATTTCGGTCTTTCAAATTACGGGGTGAGTCGGAAAAGTCAACGAAAGTTAAAGTCGACTTAAGAGTCAAGAAAAGTCAAAGACGACTCAAAAGTCAAGAAAAGTCAAAGACGACTCAAAAGTCAAGAAAAGTCAAAGACGACTTAAGACGGGATTCTCTTGGAATCTCACGGAAATTCCAAATACGAACTCGGAAATTCCAAATTCGACTGGAAACAATAAATTCTAAATTAAAACTTAAATTTGCTGAAAAGTATCCGTAAAATATTTTCACTAGAAAAATAGGGTACATTTCGGGTTGTTACACGTTACCCTTAGCATTCTATGTTTAGAATGACTCTCGTGGATGTCAATGAACACGTATGTTCACAGAGATCTGGAGTAAGGGGTGAGAGTACGTATTAGGAAGTTCTTTAATCGAACACCTAATCCCGCCCGCCTCGATAGCGGCCTCTACTAATTATTAGGGGAATCGTTCGTACTTGATATGTTATTAATTGTATGCATGCAATGAAACATCCAATGTTTTAATCCTAGCATGTCAATTAGACTATGTCGTTGAACATGTAATTAGCACTCAATTATGTCAAAATTGGAAATTTAGAATTAATTACACACGAAAGGCAAAGAAATCATGCAATTATAATGACTAAATGAGATTATAATGGATTACAAATATTACAAAGGATTACGGGATCTACGTGAGAAATATATTCAAAACGAAGATTCGGAAAAAAGGAGAAGGTTTGAAAAACTAAAAGACAGATTAGTTGCGATAATACGTCAAATAGTTAATTAATTACGTAATTATAGCTACTTCAAGGCGAAAACTGAAGTTCTGGGAAATAAGTCAACCCAGATAAGGCACAGCAACAGCCGCGTCCTCTGGAAGAGGCGGCGCATGGCTTGTCGCGTCTGTTCTTGAGTTGAATTCTGAGTGTGAAGTCAGAATCGCGAGCAATTAATGTTGTTTTGTATATTTACGATGGATTATTGACCTATAACTCGAGTAGAAGTGGTTTAACATATTAATTACACTACAATTTATATCAACAATAAATCTAGAGATTTGATATGAGCGAATCGAACCTCTAAAACCCAAATTTGATTCAAAGACGAAAACCCGCTAATATTAAATATTAGGAACCTAAGTCAACAAGAAAATATTTTATGTGAAAGATAAATACGATTTACAGTTTATAAACAAAGAAGATAAAATAAGAACGAGTTTACCAAAACCAGAGGAAGAAGAAGAAGAGCAGTAGCAGGGCAGCCTCTGGAAGAGGCGCAACAGATGTTGCGATCCTTCCAGAAGGCGCAGCTGCTGCTGCGTTTCTTCCCGACGTCATGATCACTGCTAAAGAGGTTTTATAAAAAGGTTTTGATTAAAATCGACTTTGAATTTATTTCTGACGTGAATCTTACATAATTGAACGAATAATAAATTAAAATAATAAAATATGAGATTTACACCCTCTGACTTACATGTTTGATGAAACGAGATTAACTAAGTTACCGTTTTAGCAATAGCTCGACGCGAATGTATTCAGAAACTGCCCTCGTTAAAGGACTAAAAAAGTCGATTGATTAATTGATTGATTGATTGATTGATTGATTGATTGTGTAGTCCACTAGTACAGAAATGGCTTATGGCTATGGTTAAAAATGACTTTTGGCTACGGTTCCCCAACCGTAGTAAATCGAGGCGTTGCCTTAGATCAAATAGTTACGGCTACGGTCATTAGCCGTAGCCAAAGGTCTATTTTGGCTACGGTTGGTAAGTTTAGCCGTAGCCTTATGTTATTAAAAGGCTTCGGTTCCTTAGTTATAGCCGTAGCCATATGGTAATATAAGGCTTCGGTTATATATTTTAACCGTAGCCATAAGTGTTACTTTTTTTAAAAAAAAAAGAGCTCGTTGGCACCTGCACGCAGTAGCTAGCCTAAATATTATATATAGATAAATCAAATTGCAATAAGCCAATATCCGCATGAGCCAGTACAAATCCAAAATTAACCATACAATAGTAATTCTTGTGACATTATCCGCTACAATTTCAAATTTAAAGTACAATAACTGTTTTTCTGCCAATACATAATCACTAAAGAAGATTATCCATAAAATAAGTTGCCCATAAGTCTCGAACCTCGTTGATCTCTTCAATCGTATATGCAACTCGCGGTCCAAACCACTACCAATAAATCAAAGTACTTATTATTAGACCCCAAAAATCAAAAGTTGATTAATAATATAAATTCTACGTTTTGTCTAGTAGCTAGATAGAATGGAAAATACCTTCTTATCTAACATGTACCGCATCACATAGTAGTCACACTCTGTACTGAAAACATTAAAAAAATTAAACAAAATCAAAATCACCATACATCAATGAACAATTAACCAAATCAACAAACGTATATATTAACCATCAAAACGTACAATCAGCGCAAGGACGAATTAAAAAAAATATCAACAATGCCAAGACAAATAATAAATTGATATGGACTTACTACAATGTTACTCCATTTCATTGACAAACCAGATTTCAATGTGGAACCTACATTAGCCCTAAAAGATCGAAACGCACTACGCCTCGAAAAAAATAAAAAATAAAAAAGTATTAGTATCGCCTAAAATGAAGTGCTTAAAAATATTATTGCAAATACTTACATATGTATTAAGTGCTTAAAAGAGACATCTCGCTTTGTCGTTGACTTTGGATCACAAAAATACCCCTAGCAAGAGACATCCAATATCTGCTACCCGCTTATAGTCTTATGGAGTGAATGTTATTCGGTATATACTCATATTTATTAAGTTATCGCCAAAATAAAATGCACTCGCTGGGTTTGAGTGAATCTAATAACCCAGATTCACATTATTACTTGAATTATTCAAAAGGAGTTAGACACTTAGACTTATTTGTAAACCTATGCATATCACTAAGCAAACTCTCCAAAACATTCTCCAAAACATGCTGCTCATTCTCAAAATTAACTTTTACATCCTTAATCAATTCATCTACCCGATCCCTTTGAATATATTCATCACCAATAACATATGTTGTTGTCGCTTCACCAGCTTCAATTTGATTGGAAACGACAGACTCTCCATGAAATTGCCAACGCGAGTAGTCTCTCATAAACCCACATAAAACTAAGTGCTCAACACATATATTGATGCTGATTGTTAATTTGATCCATGTTTCAATGGCAAATTGTCCAACAATCAGCAATCAGAAACACAAGGGATTCTTACTAGGTATACTAATTAGAAATAAGCAAATTAAACTCGGTCTTTATTTATAATTTTGTGTGTATTTTATTTACTGTCTGTTTTCATATTTTTGTTATACTTTCATGTGTGTTTGAACTACCACAAACTCCTTGATTACCACATGTTTAAAAAGTTTTGTTTAGGACTTAACACAGCTCCATGTGTGTTGAATCCACCCCCCAAACAATACTACTCTTAAACTCGGTCGCCTTAACCCAAAAACAAGTAACCACTAAAGCTACAAGCCATGGTACTAAACACATAGCTACAAAAATTAGTAACCACTAAAGCTACTGACTTCACAACAAAAACATGAGTCAAGAGTCCTCTCTTACCAGTCTCAGTCAATTACGATCATAATTTCGACATTCTCAATCAAAAAACACGACAACCTTCTGATTATATATTCCATACCAATATACCATTTAATCTACACAGTTGAGCATTTGGCATAAAACTAACAGGCAGAGATCATGACAGGAAAATTGTCCTGTAATAATAACACAATAAACCTTAGATAGCGTTTATATACTCGTATTGAACAACTGACATTAAAAAAACATAACTATCAAATAATTAACAATTTTTCACTTAAAATAATTGAACAGTTCTTATCATCAAATCAACAAATATTCACATAATTCATAGTAATCCTCTGATCAACGTGTAAAAAGTACAAGAAAAAATAATGAACTGGCCTAGGCTTATTCGTGTGGATTATACGAACTGGCCATGGCTGGTTCTTGTAAACTACATGAACCAACCTACGCCAATACGTGTGTTTTACACGAATTAAGTTGAGTTATCTACAGAAAAACCAACATACCAATGAAAACGGAATCCCATTAATGTAACAAATCAATCAGTAAATTTAAACGAACCTTATTAATCTATGCAAGTGACAAGTATTTCCCTCGTTTTAATCTTAAGACGGATATCCGTTTTAAGAGAGACTTATTGTGGTACTCCTACCTCCCACTAAAGCAGACTAATGACAAATCCTTTTATCAATGTGTTCATCTTTATCAACAAAAAGTTCAAGGCATGTTATCTAAAATACTAAAGCGGACAAATACCAACTACACCATATCATCATCAACTCTTTTTCTTCAAGTGAAGTAGAATTAATTGACTGATCTAGAACTCTAGAAGATCTTCACACTTTGACACCCGCTAGAAATTTAGAATTGCATTTCCCGACATCATCTTTATCCTAGCTACCTTTATTTTCAACTCATAAATAAGTTCATATATATATGTAGCTACCAATCTGAGCATTAAACATGATAATCTAAATATTCCCTCCGTCTCATTCATTTGTTTGCCTTTTATATTTTTTGTAAAGGGTATTGTACTCAAAGGCAAAGAAATGATTGGGACCAAGGGAGTAAAAAAAACAAAAAAAATCGTAATTTATATTCACAGTTAAGTCTACCTACAACACTCACAGACTGATCTCGAAGCCTTTGGTATCATAACATTGAAACCATGACCCACTATAACATTTTTAAAATCACTAACATATTATGCTACATATCCAATTGCTTCACAATTCTAATTAATTAAAAAACACCTGAATCGAATTGCGTTATGAAAAGCGCAAGTAGTGAGCCCAAAATTATATGTTCAAGATAAGTCTCTAAAGTTGTAAGATTATACCCTTTCAATTGTACCAAAGCCATACTATATAAAAGAAAACCCTAATTTTGATTGCCCAGAAAATCAAATTAAGCAAAAAAATTAAATAAATAATGAAAGATTTGATCACCTAGAAAAGTTACCAGAATTTATTTCGAATAGACGATGCACCGACTGATGTTGTCGCCATCGGTGTTGATGAGATGCCGGCCGGCGAAGAGACGAGGCACCGAATGAAGAGTATTTTTTTTAAGAAAGGATGATAGAGAGAAGAGGGAAGAGGCAGTGATTGACAATATATTTTTTTAAGAAATATGATGTATAAGACTTAATTATTATTATTATATTATTATGTGAAGGTAGGAGTATGTAGTGCCAAACAATTCACTAACTTTGCGCCAATAAATTCATATAAATGGCTACGGTTCCAAAGGTTAACCGAAGCCTTTTGTTTTACAGTAGGTCTTGCTTGCGACGGATCGGATCTTGCGACGGGTATTTTGTGAGAGGAAATGGGTAGAGGGGACAAGGTGGGCACCCCCCATGTGCTTCTCCACTCACCCTTGATGGGTATTTTGTGAGAGAATATGGTATCCGTCTTAAGCTTGCGACGGATAGTGTCCGTCACAAATGAGAATTTGTGTTTGTTTTATTGTATATACTAGTTTTAAACCCGTGCAAAATATGCACGAAATTTAAATTTTAATCCAATATATGTCAAGAAATACGAATATAGATTTTCATATAATAATCAAATAACATGATGTATAATAATAGTACATTGTTAAAGATTTAGCTCGTGCGGATAGAATTGCACGAGATTAAATATTCAACAACTTGAGTAAAAAATTTATAACAAAAATATATCATATAAATTTAGATAGTTCAGTAGTCAGACATGAATTTGTACGGAATGTTAGATAGTTTCAAAGCTAAAAAAAAAATCATATAAATAATTTAGAATTAAGTTCTATAAAATGAATTACAACTAAAATTGAAAAAAATATATTAATTAAAAAAATTGATTTAAAAGCGAAAATATTTGATAGAATCCTACCATAATTTTAATATTACGATTTGACATTTATAAAGAGTAACTGAAATCAAAACAATAATACACTATAATTGACGTCCATGCTGGAACAAACTGCAAAAGCTCAGAAATTCTCATTTAAGACGGACATATCCGTCTTATTCTTAAGGCGCATTTTCTTGTTTGATTTACACACAATATAAATTTAACTACTTATTATGGATGATAATCAATTTTCGTTTTATATTAATTGTATTCCTTCAGTTAAGTGTTTTTTTTTAAGTTTACATATTTTTTTTTATAAAAAAAAGTTATGGGTATATTTTTTTTATTTGATTAATTCTTATAACTGAAATCAAAACAATAATACATTATAATTGACGTCCATGCTGGAACAAATTGCAAAAGCTCATAAATTCTCATTTAAGACGGACTATTCTTAAGACGCATTTTCTTGTTTGATTTACACACAACATAAATTTAACTACTTATTCTGGATGATAATCAATTTTCGTTTTATATGAGGTGTATTCCTTCAGTTAAGTGTTTTTTTTACGTTTACAGATTTTTTTATAAAAATTTTTTATGGGTATACTTTTTTTTATTTGATTAATTCTTATGTATTTTTGCCTTTTATATGAGTCTGATTGCATATTTCGTACAGTATATCATAATAATCTTAATACTTCGTATTTGGTATGGTTTGTTACGCCAATCTAAGAGATTTTTTTTATTTTATACCATCTCATCATTTTTATTTTAATTGTCCCTATTGATAATTTTTTATATGGTGACCTAAATCAGCAACAAATGTAATTCAAATTTTAAAGGCTACAAATAGAAGTGAGGATGTGGTTCATTGAAGTTTTAAGTTTTTTTTTTTATTATTTGTAATATTTGCGGTGCTGTAATTTTATCAGAAATATGTAATTTTTGAATGTTTATATTGTATTAGTAAAATATTTATTCAAGCAGATATATGATGTATGGTTTTATGTAGTTTTTTTTCCATTTTCGAATTTGGAATATCTGATCAATGAAATGAAAACCAAACAGAAATTATTATGGAGCAATTAAATCAGAACAAAGAACGTGGGTCTCACTTAAAACAAAAAGATTTTTTAATCCCTAAAAAAGGGGAACCAACCATAAGTTTTTAAATGTTTGTGCTTTATTATAAAGTAGATTTGGCCACGGTTTATGAGCAATAACCGTAGCCTTTTCTAATAGGCTACGGTTATTTTTAATGACCGTAGCCTTTTGTAGTTGCCTAATGTCATTTATGTACTAGTGAAAAGATCAAAAGATGAACCAAAAACAAAAGATACAAAGGTATGTAACATTAATTCGTCGAGTAACTCGGAATCGTTACCTTAGCTAGCAAAATCAATTAGCACCAAAAAAATAAGAAGTCAGAAAATAAGAAACCCGTCTTCTAATCTTCTCCTAAAATATACGAGTCACCAAACTCGTCTTCAAAATCTTCCCCTATAAGAAATGACAAGAAAAATATTTGTTAGAATTAAAACTTGATTTTCCATAATTAAAGTGTTGAAAACGATTTTGTCGGAATTGAAAATAAACCGTACTTGAAGATGGAGAGCGAAGAGGAGATTCTAGAAATATAAGTTAGGACGGATTTGAATTAGAAATGAAGGTTTTATGACGATTTTGCTCAAGAACGACGAAGAACGATGAAGAACGATTAAAGAAAGTGTTAATTAGATCTTAATTTGATTTATTGTAAAATGAAAAAGTAGTTAGTGAGTAAAGTGGGGTGGGAGTGCCGTGTATTATAGGGAAAAATGGAGTCGGGTTTTGAAATTGTTGTTACGGATTGACTCGGGTTTTATAAATTATTACGTAATTGGTAAATATAATTAGATATTAAGTTAATTAAATCTAAAATGATCTAGATATTATGTTATTGTAATCAAAAAAAAAAAATATCAATCTCTAAGTGAGAAAGAGAGTCGTGTGTTTTGGTGATAATCGGGTCTGTTTTGTAAACGATTTGCGTACTTTTAAGTTAACGGATCGATAAAGTTATAAATATCTTAGATATTTATTAATTTAATCATATTAATTAAAAATACTAAAGTGAGTGGAAAAAGGTGACATGGGCGTGTGACTCATGCCAAAGTCGAGTTTCGGGTTTGTGTCGGATTTAGATGAACCGGGAATATTAAATGACGTTTCGGGTTAAAACGTAAAAGTGTATTCTTTAATTCCGAATAAATTCAATATTATATTAAATTATCATAAATCAAATAAATCTTAATAAAAATAAATTAAAAATATTATTTTTTAAATAAAATTTCGGTCTTTCAAATTACAAGGCGAGTCGGAAAAAGTCAACGAAAGTCAAAGTTGACTTAAAAACGGAATTCTCATGGAATCTCGCAGAAATTCCAAATACGAACTCGGAAATTCAAAATTCAACTTGAAACAATAAATTCTATTTTAAAATCTTAAGTTTGCTGAAAAGTATCCGTAAGATATTTTACTAGAAAAATTGGGTACTTTTCGGGTTGTTACACTATATGTCCTAAAACCTAATTCATACATAAAATAATTACATATGGGATTTGATAAACCACTTTTATTTCATATACCTCTAGTCCATAAGTCCATTCCCAATTACCCATTTTTCATTTTGGGAAAGTCCATTTCAAACTACCCATTTCATTGTTAACAAATTCTCATTTAAGACGGGCACTATTCTATCTTAAGTTTAAGACGGGTCAAGTACATATCAAAGCACCTCACTTGTTACCTAGAAAATACCAAAATTTTTGTCTTACAACCATGTGGTAGTATCAGACTCGTCTTAAACTTAAACGGATAATGCTCGTCTTAAAGGAAGACTTATAATATATTTCGATTTTAATAGTAAATGCTCACACGTGCGATATTTTATTGTTATATTTTTGTTTTTCATACTTATCCATTACAAACACTTATTTCATAATTTTTCTTAATATTTATGTTTAAAAGATGGATGTGTATTTGTGAATAGATTGGAGGCAATAATATAGGTCAATCTATTCTAAAAGTTTATGAACCCAAAAGCTTAGCCCAGAAAATAATAAGCACATAAGGCTAAGATTATACGGGTCTTAGCTAAGATTCTAAGCTTGAGTCTTTGGTAAGATTTTGGTATAAATAGGGATAAAGTTGGTATCATTGTAGCAAAGTCTTAAGGTGGATCTTGGAAATCCAAAACCCAACTTAAGACCCGTAAATAGTGTTTTGTTAGTGTAAAAAGTAGGTTTAGTGGGTCCCGTAAATATTTGTTAACAATCTTAATGGGTCTGAGGAATAAAGCAGAAGAAATGAAAGAGTATGAGTTACGTCTTTTGGATAAAATAATAATATTTTACTATTGTTAAGACTCATATTGAGTCTGTGGATAAACATAGTCTAAGAGATTAGATAAGTCGAATATATTTCATAATACGTGCCAATGTAATCTAGGCTGCAAATACATTTTTACGTTTCAAAATATCATATTTAGGTTTCAATTTATGAATATATCACGCTAGTCTTGTCGAGACTTGACCTGCCCACGTTTTATAGGGTTAGAGACCTGTTAATTTTCAATCATGACCTCATTGATCCGATAAAAAAATGAAATTCATTTTATCTCAAAAACCTACCCGACCTGTTTGACCCGTGGGGTCAAAGAATTGAATAATATTATTAGAATATTAATACTTGTATAGTATTATATTTAAATAATAAATAGAAAAATATATATTACGATATTTAAGTATAAAATTAAATCACGAAATTAATTTTATATAAGTTTTATGTCATTTAATAATAAAAAAAATATGAGTATGATAATTAATGAATATAATTGTATTATATATAAATATAAATAGATTTAATTTCAAGAAATACTTTGTATGTTTTTCGGGTCAAAATATAATATAATATTAAATTCTTATTTAAGACGGTCATTATTTCTCTAAGCTTAAGACGGATAAAAAACATAACAAATCATCTAACTTGTTGCCTAGGAAATACTTACAGTTTTGACTTTATTAGCGTCAAGTGGTACTATTTGACTCGTCTTAAGCTTAAGACGGATAATGTCTGTTTTAACTCTTAAGATGGAATTACTGTAAATGTTTTTTGACTCAATTATAACTGTGACCCGATCCCTATTCAACCAACCCATATTGTAACTCAACCCATACAACTCGGACCATCCTAACCCGTCTAATGGGCTTAATCAGAGATTTGCAAGAGCTCCTCATATATCCAATAAGGCTAAATTAACCCATGAACCTCCGTTTTTTATCAACTCTACCCGCCTCATAATTTCCTCTCAATTAGAACCCTAATTAAAAGTTGAAACTCATAGCTCAAAATAAAACTCCTCCACTCACCCCTTCTTTTAATGTTCTTTCATTTTTACGCCCCTCCTTTCTCACTCTTTCTCACAAAAGCTCATGTTCAATAATACAATAATTTATCTTATTTCATTCTTAATCTCATATCCCCTACAAAAATCCCGCATACCATATCGATCTATTGGAGTGAATACTACAATTTCTCATTTTACATATGCCGTCATACAGTCATACTCATCAATGCCCCCATTCACGTTGAAATTGAAGATGTATGGAGTATATCTCAAGGCCCATATATTGTAAAATAGTTTTGTCTTTTTTCTGTTTTAACTTAGTAGATTTGATATTTTTATAAGTACTAAATTCATCTCTTTTTCAAGCAAATATCATACCTTAATTTATTTATGCCGTTTCAAAAAATCCACTTTTTTTCCATATTGTTTTTAATAGTAAGAAAAAAAATTTCTTTTTTTTCCTGTTTAACTAAATTATAAATATTTTTTAACTATTGTTTTAATGATTCTTCATAATTAACTTTTATAGATGTACGGTTACACCATTAATTATATAGATCTAGAAAATTAGACATTTTAAAAACCATTACTTTAATGCAGCTGTTTTTTTTCCAAATATTAATAATAGGTAAATTTTTTATCTTTCCGTTATAAATTTTATTATTAAATCTAATGTAATTTTAGTGTATGATAATTACATTACTTAATTGATCAAATTTATTTATTAGACTGGGCAAGCATCAACTAATTAAATCCTTCCTTAAACGTGTTTCCTGAAATTTAGGAAAAACAATAGGTTTTTTTGACTTATTGACTTTCAACCACAGGCTGACACGTCAGCTCTGTGGTTGTTGCTTTCTTAAATATAGGTGGGGACACCGAGATTTCTTTCTTACAAGGTGTAATAAATCTTCACCATTTTAGGGCAACTTTGTCAGAATTACTATAGAATATATCATCATCATAAATCATGACCATGTATTATTCTTCACAAATTCTCATATGTGACGGTCACTATTCGTCACAAGCTTGTGACGGATAGTATTCCTCTCACAAGCTTGCAAGTGGGAAACCACTGATTTCCCACTAGCCATCCCACTTGCAAACTTGTGTAAGGGATCCGCCCCGTCACAAGCTTGTGACGGATAGATCCGTCACAAGGATTGATTATTCTCAGACACAAGATTGAGTCAGGTGGCTTTGTTTGTTTAGCCATGAACCCATGACCCTCTTAGGCATTCAGATTTGGACAAAGCCACATATCCTCGAATTCATTGCAATCATGGTCTTTTTGTTCCCTCACCTACTCTAGCAACATCTCGTTAAGTAATATGCTTAAATTTTGAGATAGTTTTCGTTTAATGGTTTTTCTAACGGGTGGGCACATGTTAATAAGCTAATTAGGGAACCGGATTGTAAAACATCGACGACGTTTTTCATAAAAAAGACGCTACTTGCCCTTATCCTTTCTCCCTCTAAAACAAAAACTCTCTCAAATTCAAAACCCACAAACACACTCACCTCACCCTCTCCCACACCCCCACCGCCACCACTGCCACCACTCAAATTCAAAAACTCTCTCTTGTAGATGTTCAAGGTTTTGGCATTGATGGTGCGGTTCACGTGCCACCGACACAAGAAATGACTAGAACCGGGAAACACCTCCCTAAGAGCGGCGATCAAACCCAACTCCCGGTCGGTGACGAAGACGGTAGGGGAAACAAAGACAGGTGCAAGAATGTCCGACAACCGCCTCAAAATCCACGTGTAGGAATCCTCGGACTCCGTAGAAACAAGTGCACAACCAATTAGGAACGAACTCTCGGTCGTGGTAACACCGACAATCTCAACCAGTGGATTCTTGTAGGTATTTGTCTTGTAAGTCGAATCAATGAGCACAACATAATGATAGGCTCGGAAAAGCTGCACGGCTACGGGATGTGCCATGAATATATGAGAGATCTGTCGTGTCTCGGGATCAATCTCATGGCACAAAAAATAATGTGCTTCAACCGCAAGAGAAAACATTTGTTGTGCCGTGTTCCTTCCACCCCTAAATTCCCGCTTCAGTTTCTTCGTCTCGTTATATATTTGATTATTTGACGGTTGAGGTTTAGCCGGCGTTCTTTGGTGAATAGCGTTCTTTATGTCTTTTGGAAGCACATCGGTCTTAACTTGTTGCCTCACATACGCTTTATCCTCGTCATCCAAAGCCGCAAAATGACGATCACCATCCTTGTAAACCACTTCCTCGTGATTGTGAAACCCTTTACCCTCGGCGGTGATTATGTTCCAAACTGCACCGCTATCGTCACCTTGCCGAGGGTAGTTCTGCACGGCTCGGATACGGAAAGTGCATCCACACTTATTCGACCTACGACGCTTCTCAGGATCATCAATTGGAGGAGGTCTACCATGCCTTGAACATCTAAGGTAAGATGCCAACAACCCGTCTTTTCTTCTGTTTTTTGACCCATTATTTGCTTTAACCAAAGCAAAACCATGATCCATTGCAATCCTACTCGCCTTATTAAAGGCATCATCGCGGGTAACAAAACCTAACGTCGTATCAAAAAACGGACTGTAATCGGTGTTATTATTCCCAAATTCCTCAAACGAGTCATGTTCAATGCAAATACGGCGCTAATTAGACATTAAATAATTAATATATATTAGTAAATCATAATCTACATACGTAAAATGTTATTAATCATGATTATAAAAAAACGATATCATCTCACCATGGTCAGATGAATAACTGGATGTCATGGACCATGGTCAGACATCCATTTCACACGTCTGACCATGGTGGGACTTGTGAACTGGAGGTCTGACCATGGCCAGACATCCATTTCACACGTCCCACCATGGTCAGACGTGTGAAATGGATGTCTGGCCATGGTCCATGACATCCAGTTCTTCATCTGACCATGGTATTTTTTCCTAATTATTTTTGAAAAAACCGCAATTGAATTTTAACTAACTAAGACGTTACGTAAATCAATTAAGTTAGATAAGTATAAACAAACAATTAACGGATTCCGGGAAAAAAAAATTGACAAACGTAAAATTTGATTAATATGTGAACATACCGAAGAGTGTTCGTCCGCCATGATAATCGATTTAGGAAATTGTTGTTGTTGGATTTAGTCAAATTGTTGTTCTTGTAAGATTTTAATTTTTTTAGTTCAATTTAGTTGTTTTGATTTTAGGAGAATTAGAGAAGAGAGAGATAAGAGAGATAGAGAGTATAATTGAATAAGGACAATTTCGTCTTTCTTAATGAAAACGTCGTCGATGTTTCCTAAAACGTCGTCGATGTTTACCAGCCGCCTTAGGGAAAGATTCAAAAGATATTCTCCTTAATTATGGTAAAAGTGAATTTATACTTGGATTTCTGATGAAAATATTTTAGAAATCTTTCCATATTCAGATTTTAACATGTGCCCTTAGGGCACACGTTAGAAAAACCGTTCATCTAATTGGCCATATCGATTGTGTAAGATGTTACGGTTTAGGAAATATTACGGTTTAGGAAATACGTGTTATTGGAAATTACTCTAGTTTCCTAATTTGTATTAGGGTTACATGTGATATGTAAGTATATATATACCGTAGGATTGTAATTGTAAGGGGCAGTCAATAATATACACAAATCTTCCCAAATATTATTGCCAAGTTCGTCTTTAACTTAAGACCGCTACAAGAAACATGTTAGCGTCTTTAAAATATCGATTGAAGAAAAATTCGGTCGGAAATGAGATTCCCCAACTGAATTCGGTCGATAACCAAAAAGGGTCGGTAAATTATCGACCGAACAGATGTCAGTCTGTAAATAAGACACGACGGTCGATAATCACCGACAGATTAAGTAAATTATCGACCATTTTGAAATCGGTTGTTAATCCAATTAACATATAAAGGCAGAGTAGAAGGTCCTCCGCACACCTTACCTAATTTCATTTTATTAAGTAGAACGAAAAACGCATATTTGCACAAACCCTATCACCGTCGTCCACCCTACCACCGCCTTAAAGCAACCACCGCCATCAACCATCCACCATTGCCGCCGTAGGTTTCTAAATGGAAAATGCACGTTTCTACATCACTTTAAGCAAAAGGTTGGTAATAAAGCACAACTAGATCGAAAGGGTCGATTTCTATCTTTTTCTTAACGGAAGAGAAATCAATTTCTTCTCTTTATATTGAAGAGCATAAAGACACAAAAGCTAAAGATATGAATATCGACACAATTGAACAAACAGATTCCTCTTCACCCAAGCTTTTCAAAAAACATGGAGGTAAAGCGTTTACAAAAGAAAAAAAAAGTAAGATACTTAGATGGAGAGGAATATGACCGTGCCCACCTTTACGTTTTTTCAAGTTGTGAACAAATTCATCTTTGAACAACATCCACGGGCCTAGATTCTTGTTTTAAACACACCTCCACCATTTATTTAAATTTAAAAGCAACTGTTTAAGATGAACATATGCATTTTAAACTTATACTCCTCTAAAAATAGATAAAACTAAACTAAACTGTCTAGAACTAGTCATCCATCTATCTTAGATATATAGCTATTAGACCCGTATTAAACGTAAAATTGATGTACATGTTTTAAGTCTTTATTGAGACTATCTGCATTAAAATTTAACCGTCCTCCATGAGCACTTTGCGAACGGTCCAACTTTTTATTTAGAGGGAAGAAAAATAAAAAAAACTAGCTCTGAAAACTCTCTCAAAACAAATTCATCATGTACTCCAAGTCTCCAAGTCTCCAACTATGACCACGGTTGACCAAGTTTAGATGAAGAGTATGGATTCCTAGTACCTAAGAGGGGGAGGGGGTGAATTAGGTACCTTTTAAAATTTTCAACTAGTTCTTTATGAATTAAAGCGAGTTGAGTCGAAGAGTAAAGAAGAGTTCTGATCGTGGCAACAGTCAGTTGAACTGTTACCAGTTCCTTTCAGATTGAAGCAAAGCTGTAGCTAACAGTATTGAAGACTGTTGCTATGCTTAATCAAAGTACGTAAATAAAAAGTGCAGCGGAAATAATGAAAGGAAAGATCAACACACGATTTTGAATTGGTTCGGCCTTCACTCTAAGGGCCTACGTCCAATCTTCATTATATTGCTTTGTTAATAAGAAATCTACTCCGACAACTTAAAAACCCCTACAATAAAATGGCCAACAACCTACTCCGGTTGCGAAAGAGTTTAAGAACACACTTGTTCTAAAACTCGACTCTTGAACTGAAAAGTTACAGGATCTTTGTTCCTCAAATGTTGTTCTCAAAAAGAACTTGTGAGGACAATTTCAAGATCTAACTATTCAAGTAACAAGAATATATCATAATGGCAACAGTAGTCTGGACTGTAACTATTGAAGACTTTAGAAACTTTTGCAAAGAAAAAGGTTTTGAAAAACACTTAAAACAGTTTGCAATTGAAAGATAATGCTTTGGAAAGTCTTGGAAAATCTGAACATTTAATGTCCTCTATTTATAGAGGTAGGGAGTAAGCATGAAGTGTTATTAAATTATTATTATTGGGAGAGTTGATCATTCCAACGTATGGAAGTTACAAAGAAGTAAGCTTGTTGAAAGAGATGTTTCACAAGGAAAGTAAGGCTACCAAAGGTAATGATGGAAAGGTTGAGTGATAGTACACAAAGTCTATAAAAGTGGCTTTGACCTTTGGTTAGAACATGGAGGATATAAGCTATGTTAGCTTCTTCAAAAAGCCTTCCTTTGATTTATTCTAAAAAGTAAAACATTCTTTAATCAATTTGATAAATCACTTCCTAATTCAGATTGTTTATAAAACACATTTTTGATGAAAATGATATTTGAAATGACAAAATGGTTTCGATTCAAGAGTTGCAGATAGAAGCAACAGTTGTACTTACTGTTACCAGTTTTCATAAGTACAACTGTTATTATCCAGACATTGAGGCAACAGTCATGCTTACTGTTGCCACAAACTATTGCCACAATAAGTATTCTATTACTTTTACAATTGTATTCATAACCTAGGACAACACCAACTACGAAGGATTCTTGACATGATCTTTGACTTCGTTCTTGATCAACATTGCAAACGGAGAGGCATTAGAACCTAAGAAATAGTCACTTGATAAACATGTTAAATTGGCATGTCATCATCAAATTGAACCCAACATTAGACCCGGCTCGTAAAAATTGAGCGAATTGACCTAATCAGGTCTAAACTGACCAGAAAATATTCATTTAAACCCGGTCCTCATTTTTTGAAGTTTTGGTCTAAGGTTTGGTTTGGCTCAATTAGACCGAGTTTACTACTCCATCAATTCATATCCAGACACTTCATTCACCCTTTTTTTTAACACTATTCATGAGCGATTAAATCGTTAATTTGAGATTGTTTGCAATATATAGAGAAATTATAGTCACAAGGGATCTTGTTTGATACATCATTATAAGTACAATAAGTATATCAAAATTTTATATTTTTCTATAATGTAAAATTAAAAATATTTATGTTACAATTTGTGCTTTGGCAAGTGTAGAGAAAAATCGTGTCTTTATATTATAAATGAATAGACGGAGTATTTTTCAAGACTAAAATTAAAATTTAAGAAGGAAATGAACATTTTATTTTTAAGAGTTATTATAAATTCAATATTACTGATTATTTAAACTTAATAATAAGTTGATTATTAATTATATTAAATTTGGTGAATTTATGCTTAAATATTGTATATGTAATAGTGGAAAATTATGATTTTCGGTCCATTTCGACCAAAGGACGAATATATCGAGTTCGATTCTGTGCAAGACGGAAACTTGTATGTCCGTTCTTGAGTCCACCTAAATTTTATTTTGGCTTTTCGGTTCGATCCGGTCTGATTTTAGCCTCTCCATTGCTTTTATGATGTAGCATCTCCATTTCTCACTTGGATGGGCTCAATTTCTAGCAGGGTTTTATGGTCCAATATCTCTTGCAAATCGACTTACAACTGGGTTTTACATACGGGTCGTGTGCCATGGGCTATGTCTATATTGCAGTTGCAGTTGGACAACCCTCTTTATCGAATCAACAACTCTCCTATAAGACCGTCTTATAGCATATGACTTGCCCAAAAGGAGAGAAGTCCAAAGTTTATAATTAATTATATTCATATTTTAATTTTATTTTAATTATCCAATATTTTATAATGAATACTGACCTATTTAAATATGTAAGCTATCAAAATAAAATATTATGTTATGAAAACAAACTATATTATATTGATAACTTATACATTTAAATATGTTATTATGCATCATATAGTATTGGTGGTAAAACTAAAATTTAAATAAAATTAAATATTATTTTGGGCAATTCTCTCTTTAGTCGGACTAAAAAGATCGTGCAGTCGAAAGGAAACTGAATCACTTAAATACTATAAAAATTAAAATTAAATAAAATTAAATACTTAAATACTAATAATATTTAATTTTATTTAAATTTTAATTAAATATTATTACTAACTTTGACTACGGTTTTATATGATTTAAATAAGAGAGTTACAATATCTCTTGCAAGTCAAAGTATCACATTTAAGACCGTGCAATCGAAAGAAACTAAACAGAAAAATAAAGGGAATACTTCCTAAGACATGAAACATTAAGAACATCAAAAACCTATGCAAAATAGTATTCCGTATAAGACTATAAGTTTACATAGTATAAAGTATAGTCAATCTACCAACTTATCAAATTGCAAATTGATTTTCAACCTTGTATAGGTGTAGTAATTAGAGTCATTGTATAGAATTTGAGCTTAAATGTACCTGTATTTTATGAGCTTTATTTGAAAGAAGCAAACCTCTTTTATAAAAATATTGAACTTAAAACTTAATAATGAAACTCAAAAATAAATACTTTGTATATAAGAAATTTTCATTTTGACATTAAAAAAACTGAAATATAACACAAAACTTATAAAAACTCGCAAAAATATACTTCGTTCATAAGTTCAGTATTTACCGTATAGTTGTATATAAACATTCAATCAACCCTTGATTAGTAGTTTACTAGTTTAGTACTCAATCTTTCACTTAATCACTTGCCTATGACAATCTCGTAGATGATAATAACCGACACCGCCGTAAAATTACGATATTTCAAATACATAACAGTTTCAATTTGTTCCACTTTTGAGATGCAATTTTATCATTTCAAGGTACTTACCTATAAAAAAAACATGACTACTCTCGTTGCACATCCTCTATATATTAAAACACAAACATTTCTTGCATTCTCCTTCACCCACGTCGTCACTATGCAACTAATACATTTTTCAATAGTGGGCCCCTTGAAAGATACACATTTGGTGCAGTTTGCAATTTTGTTTTTAGTTTTTTATATTTGTAGTTCATATATTTCCCACTAATTAAATCCCCTATATATTAAAACACAAACATTTCTTGCATTCTCCTTCACCCACGTCATCACTATGCAAGTAATACATTTTTCAACAATGGGCCACTTGAAAGATACACATTTGCTGCAGTTTGCAGTTTTGTTTTTAGTTTTTTATATTTGTAGTTCATATATTTCTCACTAATTAAGTTAAAACCAACATTAAGTACCGTTTAATTATTTTTTCTATAAAAGCAGCGATAGTTATCCAAGAAAATAAACATGAAGTATCGTTTAAACTTTTTAAATATTGTCAATAAATAAATCAAGCTAACATAAATAAATCAAGTTTAAATAGCATGAATTGATAAGATAATATACAACGTTAACATGCAAACAGTTAAATAATTTTAAATATTGTCAATAAAATTGTATTACCGTACACATAAATAAATTAATTAACCATAAAAATCGAATAAAACAAATACCTTTAGTTAGCGTAAAATTATAGAAAATTTGCACTTTTGTATTTAGGTTTCATTTTGAATCTTAGTGTTGCAATCAGATTTATCGATGAATCGAGGTAAGAGTCAAGTTAGGCGACGGGTTTGAGAGTTTGTTTACAGTAATGAGGGTGAGACTATTCGTATACCACTTAATTACGTTTGGAGTTAGGGCTTAGGGTTGCATATTAAAAGTTTTGGTTGGGACGATTTTGCATATTAGAAGATTTCGTGGTTGACGCTTATGTTGTTAGGTTAGGGCTGCATATTACAAGTTCTATTATTACGGAGTATTATCAACTGATACATGTAAAATATCAATCGTAATATTAATATTTCATCTAACAAGTCAAACGGGCCATGTCTTTCAATCGTAAAATAATGGATCATTTCGAATTGGGTTCAATTGGTTGCGGTTAAGATATACATGTCATCGACCATGAAAAACGGGTAGGATTGGATTGGATTTGCGGGTAGGGTGGAGTTATTACAGGTCTAATCATTAACATATAATATTACTCCATCGTTCTCAATTATCATTCATCTAAATTTGATTAAAGACAAATTTAATAATAAAAAAAAATCAACCTTTCTTCCATCATATCAGAGTACATAAATTATTTGCCAAACACTTGCAAAAAGATAATATACCTGAATTTTTCGTCAAAAAAGTTATTATAACACTAACTCTATCGGACTCCAGTAAATTCTCAGCATGTGGCGATTTCCAGGGTCATAAAAAAATAAGGCTTGAAAATTTAGCAATATATATATTATTCATTATACATTGCATTTAGTACTATATATAAAACATGTGTAAGCACCAAACCCGTGCATTTTTGCACGGGCTTAAAACTAGTTCATTATAAACGTAAATTAGAGTATTAGAGTATGTTATTAAGTATGTTACGTAAATGAAACGAGAATCATGCATTAGTTAGAGTCAAAAACTGAAATTGTGTAACCATATTCCCTCTCCTTTAGCTATCCCACCAATTAAATAGCACTTGTAATCTAATAATTGGTTTACAAAGTTGACAATTCTCCACTTGTCCATTCAATTAGTATATTCTTACCCATTAACTCATTAATATTAATATCTCTCTAAAATACCCTTTTAGTCCATTAATCTCTATATTAAACATATACTATCAAAATCAAAATAAAATATATCAAACCATTCTCACCAATCCTCATCATATATCTCAAATAACTCTAAGAGTATTTTCTAAGTATATATATCCCCATTCATAATCAATTACGCTGAATTTTATATAAGACAGTCTTTAAATAATATTAATTATAGTCGTTTTAATACAACGCAATAAGTATTTTTTTGTTCTTCATTTTCAAACCACATGTTTGGAAACTTAAGGTGACCCAAATTAGTGACTTACCTTCAAGATTTGGTAAAGTTCTCTTGTACACTTCATATTGATCTCACTTTCATGCATGCATGCATAAGCATATATATAACTTAAATTATAACTACATGTTAGTGTCATAGAATCATGTTAATATTTTTTTATGGACAGAAATAACAATTTGAAGATGATGAAAATAAGGAGGAATATTTCAATGGTATGGTTATGTATCTTAATCATTTTGAGTGGTGCAATAGCTTCAACATACCCACATCGTATATTAGTCGATACAGATGTTGATACAGACGATATCTTTGCTTTGTTATACCTTTTGAAGCTCAACACATCGGAGTTTGACTTGAAGGTTTGACCATTTTTCATGCTTTACGTTTTCTTTTATGTAGTCCAATTGATCAATATAGAGTATATACATTCGAACAATCGAACGTATTTGAATTCGAGTCAAGTAGGAATGTAGGATGGTAAGACAACAAAGCTTCGTCTCCCGAGTTTTTAAACAAACATTGTTTTATTTAGAGGAATCGAACTTTGTAGCTCTAGTTAGACGATAATGGAATATACATAGTATTCCGTAGTCCATAAATTCACAATGGATTCTTCTTAAACTAAAAGAAAAAACATAAATTCATATATGATAAGAAGTACTCAGTATGTTTATCGTGGAAGAGCCAATTTGGCTCTTAAGTTTCACAAATTCTCATTTGTGACGGACACTATCTGTCACAAGCTTACGACGGATACCATATTCTCTCACAAAATACCCATCAAGGGTGAGTGGAGAGCACATGGGGGGTGCCCACCTTGTCCCCTCTACCCATTTCCTCTCACAAAATACCCGTCGCAAGATCCGATCCCAAGACCTACTGCTTAAGTTTACTCAACGAAATTAGGCCCCTTCAATAATAGTTGAACAATCAAATCTGCTTTAAGTTTAACACATGTAAAAGCTAACCCTAATTTTTATTTTACTTAAATATCAACAAAAAACCACTGTATTCTATATTATACACATAATAACACAAAAAAATTGCTTTTGTCAACTTTATTAATTTATATACAGTTTAAAATTAACTATTAATCTAAATATAATTTTACATCCATCTATAATAAACAAAATAAAAATAAAATAAAATTTTAAGATTATTTCTACATTTATAATACATTGTCTAACAATTGTAAAATTATCATAAAAACTCATCATTACCATTATATATTGTATAAAACTTGTAAGGTTATAAAAAATAAATTTTGTATTTGACTAATTGGATTATAAAATGAATTTTGGTGAAAATTTATGAAAAATCAAGTAATGGGGTTTAATTTCACTTTCGATTAGAGTTATGAGGCTTATTTACAACAAATAAAATCTAAGGGGCCCAATTCACCATTGAGTAAATTTAAGGGGCTAAATTTTTACTTTAGCATGGTGTCAAGAAATTATCTTAACCAAAATCTTAATCTGCCAGTTAGAATGCCAAAACCTCCTCATACGTAGTGATCATATTTTACTTTAAATGAGAGTGGTGAGATTTCAATCCGTGATACCATGTTTTGGTCATTGCTTCGAAACTATGTCAAGAAACCTTTTCGACTAAAAGTTTTGGCTGATGATCAAAGTGTTAAGCAAATGCACTAAAACTGTCTTAGGAACTGCAATGCATAGAGTGATCAAAATAGCTATAAATCATGAGATCCTAGTACCACCTTTGACAACATCAATTCTCATTGAAGACAGATACTTTGTGTCACAAGGGTCGCTCTTTTAACACCATATGTAATCATTTGTCCTGACAAATTATTATAGCTTAAAAAACTGTTCCGATTACATTTTTTTCTTAAATGAATTACATTTCTCTCGCTTTCGGCTTGTCACGAAATATAACCCCATTCAATAAGACTAATTAATATGACAATTAACATAAATATTAATATATTGAATAATATAACAGGGAGTGACAATAAACTCAAATGCATGGACACATGGTGGTCATGCTATAAATCATTTATACGATTTATTTTTCATGATGGGTCGTGATGATATTCCTATTGGAGTCGGAGGAGAAGGTGGTGTTTCACAAAATGGCACCATTTTCCCTAATGTTGGTGGATATCTTCCTATTATAGAACAGGTATTACATTTTCCTTTATTTTTATCTAAAATAGAGTTAATACCGCCACTCGAAAATGTACCGTCACCGACTCACTCGTTTCAATTAATTCTCTTGCAAAACGAGTCGCATACGGACAAAGTATATTTTGAGTGGCATTATCATTACCCTAAATTTACGTGCTTTATCTATTACTTTCAGGGAATGACAACAGCAGGATACTGTAGATACAAGCAGGCAATACCAGTTGGTCAAGGAGGTCAATTAGATATTGACACTAATTATGGGCTTCGTAAATCTTTTCTTCCACAGGTAAGTAGACTAGTCGCTTAATTGATCACGTTCTAGTGCAGATTTCGTGCTAATGTACGGTATTTTAGGTTATGTTGTATAGAGATTTTAGTGACTAAAGTGATATATCTTTTTTTTTGGCAACGGTAAAAGATAAGACCATTACATTCGCATAGCATGTTTAGCTAGGCAATGAGCAATCTTATTAATTGCACGGGGAATGAAACTAAACTTCAGACAATGAAATAAAACGCTGATACGACGAATGTCTTATAGTATTCCATGAATATCGTGATGGTCCTCATCGCATCCAAAGATTTGTAAAAGCAATTGAAGACAGTCCGTCTGGACATGCACATGGTGGTGCCGATTAGTCAAAGCCCAGGAGAGAACCTCTTTGACTCCTCTTGCTTCAGCCTGTAACGCACTAGTCGACCATATCTTCTTATAATCCTTGGAAAAAATGTACCCATTATGCCCATAAGAGACCCATCCAAATGAAGATGATAGGGATGGAATCCAACATGCGTCAACCTTTATAGTGATGGTATCGCATCTTGAGAAAGATGTCACCAAAGCTAATGGGATAGAGTCTCTTAGTTGATTTCTTAGATTATCCGTTGGATCGACATAACCCTTTGAAGCAACTCTGCAAGAGTTTTGAGCTTCAATAATGGCTCGGACATCCTTATCCAGGACAGCCATTGCCGCTAGGGGGGGCAGGAGAGATAGATCTAAAGATGGTGTTGTTTCTAACATACCAGAGACTTCTTAAAGTAGCGATAAAAAATGACATATCAAGTGAGAATGTTATAACATGTGAGATGGTTTTAATGTGTAAAAAATAACTCATGTATGGGTATTAAATGGATAATTTTTTTTAAAAAAAAATTCGTCTTATCTATAATGTGTGTTGAAAAAATTTATATTTCATTGCAATTTGTCGTATCCAACTTTTATATAGAAGACTATTATAAAAAACCAACTTTTATATATGAGATATGCGAAAACCATCTTGTCATTTTATACGTCATATACTTAATTTAACAACACAAATTATAGAGTAAGGTGATCTTACACCGTGAGACGGTCTTTTTCTTACGTCATATACTTATTTTAATTGTACAAATTATAGAGTAAGATGATCTTACACCGTGAGACGGTCTTTTTCTATAAATAAAAGAAATTGTTTAGTGCTAATAGACAGGTCATTTCTTGTGCAACAACAATCAGACTACACATGTTTTAGTATTGTAAATATAAAGATGATATAAGCAAATGTAAGACTAATTTCTTCATACTGTTTTTTTATAGAATGATTATTTAATGAAAGCCCAATCCTTATTTAGAAATTTAACCAGGAAAAAATTTAGCTTACTCATTCTTTTAGTTATAGGAGGATTAATATAGACAAACTGTTGTTCCAACAACATTATCCAATAACAGAGAGACCTGCCTAAACATGATTGAATGTAATCGAACATACATGCTATCAAAGAATTTTTTCTTTTTCTTTATTCTTTTTCCTGATAGATTGATAGTGATGGATGTGTCGAGTATTGCATTACCTGACTGCATTAAGGAACAGAGGATTATTCTCGATTGACCGATGATGGATGTATAAGATTGTTAATTGGGGTCTCAACTATCACGTTAAGTTTTTGGTTGAAATGGTCTTCTCACATGGTATCAAAGTCAGCATGACTGCATGACCAAAAGGTCCCGGGTTCAAATCCCATCCCGGGAGCCTCCAAAGTCTACCTAGCATGATTTTACTCCGGATTAACTTTTGTGATCGATTCAGGGAAGAAGGCGATATGTACCACTCCGCCAACAAACTGCTCAACAAGTAATGATGGATGTTATAAAAGATGGTCCAACAACTGTTTTCTTAATGGGAGCACATACAAATTTTGCCCTATTCCTTATGAGCAACCCTCACCTTAAGAAAAATGTGCAACATATTTACATAAGTGGTGGTGGTGTAAGATCACAGAATCCAACAGGCTGCTGCCCAAATAATGGGACTACACCTTGCAAGCCTGAGCAATGTGGTGATCGCGGCAATATCTTTACTGGTTTTACCAGTAATCCGTATGCCGAATTCAATATGTTCGGAGACCCTTTTGCTGCATATCAGGTAAAGCATCATCTCGCTCTCCAACCAAGCGTATACTGTCTCGGGTTTTACAAGACTGTTCACTATGGTGTCTGTGAATTGTCAGGTTATTCATTCAGGGATCCCGGTTACTCTTATCCCTTTGGACGCAACAAACACAATTCCAATAACGGGGGAGTTTTTCGTGGCATTGGAGACCCATCAGAAAACATATGAGGCTCAATACGTTTTCAAGTCTCTCAAGTTGGTTCGCGATACGTGGTTCAATGAACATTTTTTTACAGTAATGTCCCACTGGTTTCTTGTTTAAAAACTTTGTATAATGATAGAAGTTGTGAAGGCTAACTTTGTTCTCGGTTTCGTAGAGCTATTTTATGTGGGACTCTTTCATGGCTGGTGTAGCAGTTTCAATAATGAGCGGAGAATATGAGTTTGCTGAAATGGAGTACATGAGCATAACTGTGCGCACTTCAAACGAGCCTTACGGAATAACAGGCAGTTCAAATCCATTCTTTGACGGTCGTACTGTTCCAAAGTTTCACCTTGAGAAGGGCGGTGTGCACTCTGGCCATGTCCAAAGGTCACTCCGGGATCCATTCTGTCTCGTCGAAAACGGAAAAGGAAAATGCAAGGTAAGTTGATTTCCTCCTAAAGGAAGATCCGCCACTGATTGCACCGGCACTTAAACTGCTATGCTGATTTTGTTACTGGCTGTCGAATGGATGTTTCGTTTGCAGGATGGATATACAGAAGAGGTAAAAGGTCCAGATGGAGTACGAGTTCTTGTAGCCACAAGAGCTAAACCAAATAAAGATCCTAATAGCTTACTCGACAGAGAATATTTCGAGAACTTCTTGCACGTAAGATTCTGAATTTCTGATTGAAATAATGTGGTTGCTAAAACTCGATATGACCAACGATGCAATTTAAGATCCAAGACGAAATGGCAGTAGCTACTACTTGCTATCTTTTACTTAAACATAAGTTATATACCATGTTGCAGGTTCTGGACCGTCCTCAACAGTCCGGGAAATTCAATTTCAGCACACAATTTCCGAACTTTAAAGAAGTGCTGTACAGACCAGATTTCGGATCAAAAATGCTGGGAAAACCTATCATCTTTGACATGGACATGAGCCCCGGAGACTTTATCGCTCTTTTGTATCTCCTTAAACTACCTGTAGAAGTCGTTAACCTTCGGGTATATCTCAATTTTGTTCCATCTTCCTTCTAAATACCTTATTCTAGCAAAATGTGACTCCGTATGACATAAAACAATAGACTAATCGTAGGAGGTCTTTTTGTAGGCCATATTTGTGACTCCGACTGGATGGGCAAATGCTGCGACAATCGATATTGTGTATGACTTGTTGCATATGATGGGTCGAGACGACATTCCAGTGGGTATGGGTGATCTTTTTGCCGTGAATCAGTCGGATCCCGTCTTTTCTGCAGTCGGGGACTGCAAGTATATAAAGTCTATCCCACATGGCAGCGGTGGATTTCTCGACTCTGATACACTTTACGGACTTGCAAGGGATCTCCCTCGTAGCCCAAGAAGGTACACTTCTACACCTACTTTTGTACCGCTCCTCATCAACCGAGAAAGCATTATTGTAACGCATATTATTATAGCATAAGACGCGATCCTGGAATTTTATCTCAGGTACACAGCTGAAAACTCGGTCAAATTTGGAGCGCCTCGTGACACTGAGCACCCTGAACTACGACAACCTCTAGCACTCGAGATATGGGCAAACGTCTCTAGGACAATATCTTTTGGAACGAAGATTACCGTACTAACCAATGGACCACTAACCACCCTGTCAAAAATACTTGCTTCTGACAAACATGCAAGATTCAAAATTCAGGTTTGCTATCTCATACGGAGTATGTTCTAGTTTGTTCGGGTGTTACGAGTTGCAGTAAATTACGGTACCTTTCATTGCAGGAAGTATTTATGGTGGGAGGAAACATGTTTACTGTGCCATCAAACGAAAATGCAGAGCTCAACATGTTTCTAGACCCTTTGGCTGCAAAGGCGGTAATGGACTCCAAACTTCAAATTACGCTAATCCCTTGGGAAGCTCAACGGAGTGTCAGCTCGTTCCCTTCGATTCTCAAAAGCCTGGCTCTTGTTAAGAAGACGCCAGAATTGATCTTCGCCCATCGCTTAATTTCCACATTGGAAAAGCTTCGGAAAACGCACATTAGATATCGCCATGTGGTAATCCCTCGCCACATTAGATATCATCATATTTAATACATCTTTACACATTGTAAAAGCTCTCTCCATGGGCAACTAACAGTCTCAGATTATACGATGCAGGAAATATTTGCGGGAGAGATACTTGGTGCGGTACTAATGGCGAATGGTCAAGCGTCACTAAAATTCGGTATACAAGTGAAGCCTATCAGAGTGGTGGTAACTGACAGCGAAAATACAGATGGACGAATAGTAACTGACCATAAATATGGAAGATTTGTCAACATCGTCGAAGAAGTAGATAATGCTGCATACTATGACTTATTTGCGAGTCGACTCGGTGATGAGAAGCAATCTGCTGTAATATCAAGTTTTTCTGAGCAGTCAAGAATATGGAGGGGGAATTAGAAAAAATTGAACAATGTAAAGCTCAATAAACAGAAGGAAGGCTCATAGGATTTCGGATTTTGTTCTGTTAATGGAGTACCGAGTGGACCTTATGGACTTCGATTTTTGAAATACAATTGATAGCTGTTCTAAGGTATCTGGAATGCATAGCTGTGGATTGACAGCCCAAAATCATAAACAATTTCATGTTAATACCCAACAGTAGTGAAAGATTCATTAAGCAAAATCGGACCCATCATCGACAAGCCACCTAAAACGACTAATACAAGGCCAACCTTAGCGAAAGTTTTTACACAAAAGAAAAAGAGTTGTGAAACCAAGGGCTCAGTTCTATTCCGCGAACTCCACAACAAGAGGACATAGACATAACTTTAGTTCAAGTCCTTCAGGCATTCAAAGGTGTGATCGAATCTAGTAGACACTATACTTATACACAGTTCACTAATCCGATGCCTTGGCTAGGAATTCCATTAAGGAGGAGGAAAGAAAATCAAAACATACATGTTCATCAATGCCTTCAATCACACAGTTCCTACTTGGTATTTTTTTTAGGGTCATTGTGGTGACTCCACCTCTCTCGTCAACGTGCATTTTCATTTTTCATCTACTCGCTAATTCATATGCGTAAATCAAGCAAGCATTTAAAAGGTTCTCGGAGGCAGTGCTATCGAACAAAGACAAGAATAAGAAGAAAGCCTTAATTTCGATATGATGTACTGGCCTAGCATAAATAAAATAAGTAAAACAATCAAAAAATAAAACTGGAAAGGGAGAAACCATGATCGTCAAAGTAATCAGTCGTTGAGACAAAGTGGTTACAGTTACTTACGTACGCTTTATCAGTAAGATATACAGCGGGAATGAGGAGACTAACAGACCTTGCAACTCCTCCGACAGTAACCTGGCAGAGCGGTGGTGCCCACCATATATTCTGGGTTTTTACTGCACTCACCCAGTGCTGCCCATCTCTCACAGTTCTGATTATGATCATTGCAGCCGTCTTCAATAACTTTGTCGAAGGTATCAACATGAATCCACTTGGTTGCTGACCATTTCTCACCCTCAATCACAGGACACCCTCCATGGAGGCTTAACTGGTCTGGAACAGCACTCGGGTAGAGACTGAAGAACAAAAGAGCATCTCCTTTCCTGGGTTTCACTACTTACATTTCATAAAATTAGGTCATACTCTGTATAAAACCACTAACGATAACTCAAAACGCCATTATGTCATACCTGCAATTCCTTTCTTTGCACACTCGGAAAAACCATCATTTGCTTCAAGTGCTGCTTTTTGGCGCTCAGAAAGCTGCACGAATACACATTAATTCTAGATTTCTTATGATAAGAAAAATGCAAAGGTTTTTGTTTTCATGTAGTAGTAGATGGGCGTCCCTCTTTGGTCATGGGTCAATTGAAAATGCTGCGTACATTAACGCTATATTTCCCACTCAGAGTAAAGCAATAAACATATGGAAAAATAAAGGTCCAATAAAAAGATGAATTAAATGGCATGCCACATTAAACAAAGTAAAACATCCTTTATAGAATGTTATGAGCTGATTTTCGGTGAGACATCCACATGGTGGCTAGTAAAATGGGTCCAGTTTTCATGTGTTAAGGCTTATTTTAAAAAGTCCAAGCTTAAGAAGCTAAAACTTAAAAAGCCATTTTGTCTTTCACAAAGATCCTTTTGCTTTGAGCATGACAAATGAACTAACCTCTGCACTAGGAAAAACCGTCTCACCACCTTTCACAACATCAGATAGATACATAAGCACCGTTGCATAGCGGTGGCCACCACGTGCAATGTTAACCTTGTCAACAAAAAAATCGAAGTGAGCCTCATACTTTTGCCCTTCCTCATATCTCAGAACTTGAATGTCTTCTCCATTATCTGTGGATAAGGTATAATGAAGTCATTGAAGTGATTAACTTCCGAATATATTGTGCACGCAGAATTTATAGAATAACTGACCACCAGAAAAAAAAAAAACAGAACTTATTTATATAAACTTTGAAGATTTACATAAAAGGCCACTAAACCTCTGACATGACAGCCTATTTAAACTAAAGAACAAAATAGATCAGACTCATTAAAGGCAAGACACATTCACATTCCACCGACCTTTATTTGTTGTATAACCCTTCAACTTAATGGAGGGACTGGAAGGGAAATGAAGGAGGACAATTACCCTTATTTGAATTGTAAGCTGGACTGGGGAAATAGAGGGTACGGAAACGAAAGGATCCATTTTCTTCTCTTCACACTTAATCAATATCCTACTGGCATAGGCTTGTTTCGAAGAAGGGTAATTGGAGCAAGATAACCAATGATTACCCCGTGAAGAAGACACTAATTACCCACATCCTCCTATGGTAATGTATTACCGATTGACCCCAAACGGGGCCAATCGTTTCCACATCACCCATTTTCCTTCCATCAAGGCCAGTGGGCCATCACTTCTCTCCTATTTTCTTTTGTCTCGAGTCCTTTACTACTCAATTAATAATTATCCCTATTCCAAGCTAGACTAAAGCAAAAATCTGAAAGGAAAACATCATAACTTCATTTCCACATCCCTTCCTATTCATTCTCCTTTCTCATAAATTTGCATCCAAATCAAGTTATAAGAGTCTAAGTAAGAATTTGTGCTTACAAGAATGTTTTGGCTAGGTTTACATAACACTATGGTCTTTTGCATGCATCAAATGGAGCAGAGAGAGTGAAAGAGAACCTATTGGTAGAAACGTCCAAGTTGCTATTTTTTCTTCAATGCGTTGCACAATTGCATCCTGAAGATTGAATCATAAAATGAAACACAATTATTAACATTGGAAAAAGCAAATTTTGACTCGTGTTAACCAATGAATGTAAATGAGTCAAATTGGTACATACACACATTTGAAGAGACTAGTCTTATTGTGACAGTATCACCTATACGCTTCGAGCCTTCGAATATGTGCCATTTCTGGTAAGTATAATGATGTTTAAAGTAAACAAGGTGACGTTCGTGCCTACGGTTCATATCATGATATCGATGATATCAAACAAGTGAGTGCTCATATTCTTATCACGCAGCTTTTGTCATAGATATATGGAAACCCTTTGACTAGTTATAAATCCCTTGACAGCAACCGTATTACCTTAGTGCCAAATTAGATCACGCCTATAGTGGGGTAAGAGGATCTAGTATACACCGTTTTCCAAGTGACCAATAATGAAAATTGGAGAGCTTAGTGCCTCGACACTTGTCTACCACACAACACAAAAAACATAGAAAGCTTAGTGTGCCATTTTTTCAATGAATAGAAATGCACCTTAAACACAAAACAACTTCCAAATTCAGCTCTAAATCCGTAATCCAAAAATTTAACTCTTCTAATTCAATCACATTGAGATACACACAAAGATATAGTGAAAAATCAAACCTTAGCCTTATTGATGAATGCACCAGAGCTAGTCCTGACTTCACTGACTTGGCTCTTCCCTGACTCATCATCAGCCACAGCTGACCTCTTCAACTCCGTTTTCGCCTATTCGGAAACCCATATAATTAACATAGAAATTCAAAATTCTAAAATAATACACCTTTCGTCCCGGTCATTTGTTTATCATTTTCATTTTTGGGTGTCTCATTCATTTGTTTACCTTTCTATATTAAGAAGGTTTTTATGTGTATTTTGATCTCCCTTCTCCTTAATTTTTATGCCAAAAGCAAAGGTAAACAAATGACCCGGACGGAGGGAGTATCTAAACTTCATCCAAAAACTCTTACAAAGTCCATGTGTGATTCAAAATTTACCCCAAACTATCTTGGGTCATCTGAAGTCTAATTTTATCAACATTTTACCCTTATCACTAATCTAAAGGAATGATCTTTAGTCACATACCAAATTTACCAGCTAAAATTACTAGGAAAAAACAGTAAAAAAACAAAAAAAAATCATGTTATAAACAAATGATTGGGACTGATGGCGTATGTCAGAATGAAATATTGGACTTACAATTGATACAAGATGATCGCATTCCTCATTAGTCAAAAACCCTTCATACACAAATGCTCTAAATACAAGATCAAATAGCAAAAAAAAAAAACACAAATTAGTCTATAAACAATGTTGCAGAAACAAGATACAGTTTAGTAACTTAGTAAGATCTAGGAAAGTGAAAAACTGACCTGGGTTTCCATGAAATTTGCTTAACTTTTGAGGGATTTAATTTGAATTGGGTGTTATTTGAGCTAAGAGATCCATGGATCAGTGTTGAGAATGAAAGTAATAAGAACAGAAAATGTAAGGAGATTTTGTTCATAATTAGTGTACACAGAAAAGTTGGTAGTTGTTGATGTTCTAGTTGTGTTTCGGGGAAAAATGTTTGGAGGGGTATCGTGTAAATTTTGGGAGTATATTGAGTACAATCTAGCACGTTTTATTCCTTTTATATATGTTTATTTATAACCAAATGAAGGGTATTCCAAAGAAATTAGCGAAATAGGGAGAAATTAGAAACTTATTATCAGAATGGGTTCACGTTACAGTACTAGGGGGGCTAACGAGCCGAGCCGAGCCCGAGCTTGGCCTTGCTCGGCTTGTGCTCGAAAACTAAAACTCGAGCTCGAGCCGATCTCGAGCTTACCCGAGCTTGAAAAAAATGTGCTCGTTAAAAAGCTTGCGAGCTTTAACACGAGCTCGAGCCAAACTCGAGCTCAAATCGAGCCTATATATTTGTTGATTTCCTGATTTTTTTTCCTTCTTCCGATACTTTCAATAACAATGCGCAAAGTTTATATGTAAAAATATTTGGCAAAAAAATGAGACATTTGATATATGTAATACAAAGGTATAACCGTGATAAAATATTTTTATAAAATAAGAGCAATATCTTATATAATTACTCAAGTTCGAGCTACTCGCGAGCTTTTCGAGCCGAGCCAGTGTTTGCTCGGCTTGACTCGTTAAGCTCTCGAGCCGAGTTCGAGCCCGAGCCGAGCCCGCACGAGCCGAGCTTTGACCGAGCTTTGACCGAGCCGATCTCGAGCTGCTCGCGAGCTGTCTCGTCTCATTATCACCCCTACGTTACACTTTAAAACTAGGCTTGTATTCATGTCGATTTAGAATGAGTCTCCGTCAAAACCTGAGTGACATAAGAAAACAATTGATTTTGAAGGTGAAGCTAAGACCATCTCCAACTGTGAGGAAGAGGCAAAGTGAAATATTGAGGATGTAAAAAAATTTCAGCGGAAGAGCGTCTAACCATGAGGATAGTAGCTTAGGAAATGAAGGAAGAAGGAGTTGAGCGAGAAAGGGAAGAAGAAAGAGCGGAGGAAGAGGTGGGCCAAATGTCAGAGAAAAGAAGAAAGGAAAGAACAAAGAGTGTACATAAATTATATAATTGCTGCAAATTTTCCAACTACATTGCATTTGGTATATATAAAATACCAGTTGGTCTCTCGTGTGACGGTCACAAGTTTGTGACGGACTAAATGTGACCATTATATGAGAAAAAGTAATCCTCCATAAAATGTTACCAGTCATATACTGGTTACATTTTCCATAAAAATTGTCACATTTGCTCCGTCACAAGCTTGTGACGAAAAGTGCCTGTCACAAACGAGAATTTGGGTTCTTTTATCATTTTATGTGTTCTTGCCTTTAATTTATCTATGTAATATATAGTTTGTTTTTTTAAATATTGTATTAATGTAGCCTTGTAAAATAATGTTTTAAATGTTATGTCTTTTATGTTTTATAATTAGTCATGGAATATATATATTTTTTTATAAAAAAACGTCTTGTTTTTTTAAATAATAAAACCGACTTTTATATGGTAAATACAAATGCAGAGTTAAGTTAACAAATAAAGATGTCTACGGATAAGATTGTATAAAATTGGATTGATGATATCTCGTTTCTTCGATCTTGTTCGTTGAACAAGATTGCGGATAAGATTGGATAAGATTGCGGATAAGATTGGATTGATGTTGATATCTGACTTGTTTGATAATTGTTGGGTCTATACAGATTACGGATAAGATTTTTAGATAATATTGGATAAAAATGGATTGATAATTTCTATTTTCTCCCCTATAAATAGCCAATAATATTGACATATATCAACACACCTCTCCTTTGATTGTTTGTTTTATTTCCTATACTATCTAAAAACATCATCTAATTTAATTTAATTCTTGTCATGGATAATTTGGAATTTAAAATGAGAGAAATTTTTAGAAAAATTAGAGAAGATAATATTATAGTCCCTCCACAAAATAATCCAACCAGGAGTTATAATCCAAATCAGAGTTATAATCCAACTCAGAGTTATAATCCAACTCAGAGTTATAATCCTTCCCCACAATATGACCAAACTTATTCAAATAATCTAGAGAATTATCCACGATTTTCATCACAAACGCCGTCAAATAACACAAGCTCTTTGAACTGTAATATATCTCAAAATTCTATGTGTGATGAGGATAATATCGTCGTTGAAGAGAGCGAAGAGATTGTAGTTGTTGAAGGGGTAGCTCAAGAATAAAGGGAAAATGAAAGTAGGTGATGTTGCGTATTTGGCTGAAAGCATTGACCGTTTGGGTAATCGTTATGGTGACAAGAAGACCGATGATGCAGAACTGCAATGGGAAAGGAAAAATTATCAGGATAAAAAGATGGAGATGAGGGCTCAGCAATTAGCGGTCGCCCAACAAAAGATTAAGCTAGACGAAAGGATTTACAAGTGGAATGCATATCAATCTCTACAATCAAGGAATGATTTAACGCCGTCGGAAGAACAATGAAAATTATCACTACTTCATGACTTGCAAAACAACTAGAGTCTTGTCTTTTCGTTTTAAGAGTGTTGTATTTTTACTTTCAGAGAGTTGTCTTGTCGTTTTAAGAGTGTTGTCTTTTCGTTTTCAGAGTGTTGTCTTGTCATTTTCAGAGTGTTGTCTTGTCATTTTCAGAGCGTTGTCTTTTCGTTTTCAGAGTGTTGTCTTGTCGTTTTAGAGTGTTGTCTTTCGTTTTTTTTAGTGTTGTCTTGTCTTGCTGTTTTCAGAGTGTTGTCAATTCATTTTCAAACTGTTGTATTTCATGGTTTGTTTAATTATTAAAATTGTCTAACGTCTTTCGTTTAATGAGTGTTGTCTTGTCTTGCTGTTTTCAGAGTGTTGTATTTATGCTACATAGTATAGTCTTTTCATGTTCCCTTAATAGTGATAGATGTCTATATATAGATATACTTATGCGTTGTATACTTGTATTCTACACCACACTCCTCTTCCATCTTTTTCACCTCAAATGGATTTTTTATTTGAGTTCTCATCATCTTCATCTTCATCTTCTAATTATAATGATGACGATAATGACGATGAAATAATAGAAGAAGTTATTGTCACAGTTATATCTCAAGTACCTCAAATGATCAGAAATCGAAGACGTCCTCATCAAAGAAGTTACATTGAGAGGAATCGTGAAGATGGTCACGAAAAACTCTACAACGACTACTTCTCTCCTAATCCTACCTATCATTCAAACTTGTTCCGTCGTAGATTTCGAATGCATCGACATGTATTCCTTCGACTAGTGCGAGCAGCGGAAGCCTATGATAGATTTTTTAATCCAGGGGTTGATGGAACTGGTAGAGTGCCAATATCATCTTTGCAAAAGTGCACTGGAGCCTTACGCATGTTAGCGTATGGAGAAGGAGCAGATAGAACAGATGAGTACTGCAGGCTTGGTGAATCAACAACAACTGAAGCATTAGAAAAATTTACTGAAGCTGTTATACAAGCATTTGGAGCACAGTACTTACGCTCACCCGATGCAAATGACCTTCAAAGGCTTCTACAAATTGGTGCTAACCGAGGTTTCCCTGGAATGATGGGAAGTATTGATTGCATGCATTGGCAATGTAAGAATTGCCCTGTTGGTTGGAGGGGGATGTATCAAGGCCGTAGTGGTAGAGCGGCTGTCATTCTTGAAGCGGTTGCCTCACAAGACCTTTGGATATGGCATTCATTTTTTGGGATTCCTGGGTCTTGTAATGACTTGACTGTACTCCATCGTTCTCCTATTTTTGATGATATGATGAATGGGCGTGCACCTCAGGTTAACTATATGGTTAATGAAAACCATTATAACACGGGCTATTATCTAACCGATGGGATATATCCACAATGGGCAACATTCATACAATCAATTCCACTCCCACAAACACCCAAAGATAGATTATTTGCACAACGTCAGGAAGCGGCTCGTAAAGATGTTGAGCGGGCGTTCGGCGTACTACAAGCTAGATTTGCAGTCATTCGTAAACCAGCACTTACTTGGAACGAGCAACTGATGCGAAAAATTTTAACATGTTGTGTCATAATGCATAACATGATAGTGGAGGATGAAAGAGATACTTATGCTAACTATTCCGACCCTAATGAGTTCGACAATAATGGGAATGAGGAAGGTGAAGTTTTTGTCGATGATCCCGAGTTTGGGGTAGGTTATACAACTCCTATAACTGCATACATTCAAAACAGGAATCGTATAAGAAATGCTAGGGCACACCAAAACCTAAGAGCAGATCTAATTGAAAATATTTGGCAAAAATTTGGTGACTCTAACTAATGGAGTATTATTTATTTTAAGCGGTCTCTTAATTTAATGTATTTCCTTTATCGTTTTATGTTCTCTTAATTATTGTATTAATGTAGTCTTGTAAAATAATTTGTATTATTTTATTTTAAGCGGTCTCTTAATTTAATGTATTTCCTTTATCGTTTTATGTTCTCTTAATTATTGTATTAATGTAATCTTGTAAAATAATTTGTATTATTTTATTCTAAGCGGTCTCTTAATTTAATGTATTTTCTTTATCATTTTATGTTCTCTGAGTTATTGTATTGATGTAGTATTGAAAAATAATGTTCTAAATTTTATGCCTTTTATCTTGTCATGAATTTTTTTTATAACGTCTTACTTAAAAAAACAAGAATTTAACGAAAAATTACCGTCTAGAAAACCCGAGTAAATTACTTTAATAAGTTTTTAATATAAAAAATTGTGTGGGGTATATTAAAGTAAGAAAGATAAAATGATGAAAAGGGTGAGATGAGGAATAAGTATAAATCATTGTTGTATGAGTAATTTGGTTGTTAATTGAAAAGTTGAGGAATAATGAGGTGGATGAGTAAGAAGTGATGAAAGAGAGTGGGATGAGGAATAGAAAAATTTGAGGTTGGAGATGGTCTAAGTCGCTGTGGGAGTGAGTGACTTGAGGCCAAGCTGTTTTGGGGGAAAGTGACCATAAATAAGAATATGTTAATATTGGGCCAAAACATTTAAGTGGTGTCTCATAGGCAAATCGCACTCCATGTACGACTTTGCTTTGAAAGATAGTTTAAGTCACTCATTTGAGCGATGACTTCTTGCTGTATTCAGGTGTTCTAATTTTTTTTTCAACTCTTTCACTATGCCAATTAAACACAAATGGTAAAATCCGCAATTGCAAAACACCACACGGAAATTTTCAAACAAACTTCTAATTTTAATGGAGATAGAGGTTAGAGTTTCGAATTAGGGGCGACATAAATCGTTGTGGAACTAAGCGTGACTTAACGTCGAAGCAACTTGCATCCGAGCCTAGTTTTGCAAGTACCAGTTCTTTAAAAGAAAATCAAATGTATACAGGGGTTTTGAAAACCACTCATCTCCATTCCTGTTTTAGCCACTAATTCAAAAATGATCAAATTTAAAGCAACCAACTTTAACAATACCATATAAAAACCTTAATCTCAAAATAATATACGGTAGATTAACATAAAACCCCACCTGAAAGTGATTTGATTCAAAGTAAAACACCCCTAGCGACTCACCCATTTGAAATAATCCAACAACAAAACATACAAAATAAATCAAAAACCTAAAATGACCAAAAGCTAATCCAACCTGTCTCGATGCGTGCTGAATTCGATTCAAATAACTCATTCTTCTAGCTTTACCTTCTAGAGTAGACCTCACACCAATGACTCAACCCGAACCCAAATTAAGAATCCAAATTTGTCTCAAAACCCAAATTACCCGACCTGAATTTTCATTATCGCATACTGGCTCTAAAGTACCCCGCCCCGCCCCGAATTCTTCCAAACCCGAACCCGTTTACTTAGGTCTCCCTAGAGCATAACCCAGCCTAACTCTTGGGGAGTCTAGGTCAGTAGCTTAGTTATGTAGGGAGAAGTGGCTTATCCAACAAAGTAACCAACTAATCCACACTTCCAAGTTTCCAACCACACATTCCCAATATTCCATCCTTCTGTTACAATTATACAAAAGACAATGACAAAAACACCATCACAAGTCATCAACAACAAAAAGGAAGGGAAGAAGAAGAAGAAGCCATGGATACAAACGAATTCGAATTACCCGACGAAGTAATTCGGGTACTTCCATCCGACCCGTTTGCCCAACTTGATGTCGCCCGTAAGATCACTTCCATCGCCCTCTCCACGCGCGTCTCTATCCTTGAATCCGAGCTGTCTTCTCTACGCGCCGAGGTCAACGATAGGGATGACGTCATCGTTGACCTTCAGTCTCAAATTCACTCTCTCGATGCTTCTCTCTCTGACGCTACTGACCGCCTCAATCATACTCTTCTTGAAAAGGTCCTTTTTTTTAATAATAAATATTTGATTTTGTAGCGTAACCAGGATTTACAGTTAGGAGCCGGAAATGTTTCGGGTAAATGTTATTGAAATAAGGTAAACTAGAAAAAAAAGTCACAATTTAGACGAAATTGTTTATTAGATGGCCGCCCTACTAGCCCTCTAGTTCCGCCACTGATTGTAGTTAGAAAAAAATAAAGGTAAACTAGAAAAAAAAAAGTGACAATTTTAGACAAAAGAATGTTTATTAGATGGCTGCTTTACTAGCCTTCTAGTTCCGCCACTGATTGTAGTTAGGGGCGAAAAATGTTGGGGAAACTATTAGTGAAATAAGGTAAACTAGAAAAAAAAAATCAAAATTTTAGACAAAGTTTTAAATTGTTTAGTACATGACTGCCCTGCTATCCCTCTAGTTCCGCCACTGATTGTAGTTCCGCCACTGCAATGCTACTCTGCTAGGCCCTAGTTCTGCCACTCTTTGTAGTTAGGGTCGAAATGGATCGGGAACTATTGATAAAAAAATCAGAAATTTTAGATAAAAAGTTTGAGTTTTTTTGTTGGGTGAGAGCTCTGCTAGCTCCCTAATTCCGCCACTGTTTGTAGTTGTTTGGTTTTATGGTGTGGAAATGTGATTTGGTGGTTGGTTGTGGAATTGCAGGAGAATTTGGTGAAGGAGAATAGTGATTTGTCCAATACTGTTGCCAAACTCCGTCGTGATGTAGCCAAGGTACTTTACAAAATGCAGTAGTAGTAACAATTTTGTTAGAGATTTTAGGTGTTCTTCTTTAATTTTGTCCAAGTTTGTGTGATTGTTTTTTTAGTTGATTATACGGAGTATTTGTGAAGGCTTTTGGTAGAGTTACTTGACCAATGGAGTTAAAGATTCTCTGTTTTACGGATGTAAATTATGATGGGATAAAAGTGATACAGTATGACTTACTAAACTGGTTGCTCATTTTTTATCGTAATGTAGCTGTCGCAAGATGCAATTATCAACGTATTTTTCATTCTGAATCATCCTGAAATATAATCTCTGGTTCTCAGCATAGGGTTAAGATTTGTGCATCAAAATCTACTTCATTTTTTATGAGACACCGAGATAATATTGTTGTTATTGTTGGTGGTGGTGGCGGTGGTGGTAGAGACACGGTTTGGAATCGCTACATAGTGAGAGGATTTATAATACATTCAAATGAACTCATACCTACAAATTTGAACCCAACTTGCCCTTGTGAGGGCATTACTTTCTTAATTTAAACTTCAGATTTGAGCTAAATCGCACATGGGGTAATGTGTGCTACTTACAACAATCGCGAGTAAAAGATAGGAGTTATAGATTAGAATGTATGAAAATAATGTAGTGGTCAATGCACTTTACAAGTACCAAGTAATTTGAGTCTAGATGAGCTTTGAACTGTGCTCTCTGCTGGATTCTCGTGTGGGCTCTTTGTAGATCAACACTTGAAGAGTAGGAGGGCTAATTCAAGATTTGGAAGGATCTGATCCTGGGTGGGGGAAGCTAATAATATCAAGTGCTCGATAGTTCACTTAAAAACTTTATGAGATATATCATATATGTCTGTAAAATTCATGAACAATATTTAATCTTAGTCTAGTATGTGTGTGGCTCAGTGCATATTTTCTTCAGGGAAATATGGCTTCATTAGTAACGCACTCGAGTGATGCTAGCAAGTGCTTTATTAGTACTCTGTTTTTTCAGATGAGCTGCAATTTTGTTTACATGTAGATGCACTATATGATATGCACGGTGAAAATAAATTTCTAGAAGTTTAACTGGTGGAAGTTCAATTATTAGATCCATACAAAAATTAACATCTCTTTTTGATTGTGACATTTTGTTTATCCAGTTAGAAGTGTTTAGAAAGACGCTCATGCAGTCACTGCAGGAAGAAGAAGACAACCCTGTAAGGACAACATTTCACATTTGCAATTTCGTCCCATATTATTTCTTTTCCTGCTCCATAGGTGTTGACAATCTCATGTACATATGCAGGCACGAGCTCAGGAAACTATTGCCAGGCAACTTCCTTCACAATTAAGTCTTCCAACTCAGCCACTAAGTAGAGGTGTGCAAATGTAGAAATAATTCTCAATCTATGTGAGATAAATCATTGTTTTCTCTTAGCCCACCTCTCCTCGAAAAAAATATTGGTTTTAGACTTTTAGTATTGCAAAAACCCCTTTCCTACCTTGCTATTTACGGGATCCCATGAGACAGGGATTGTATTGTTGTTGTGAAGGGGCTCACATATATAGTGTACAACTTTTTCTGATATTTTCCTTTTCTTCACAGATGATGATATCTCCCTACCACCTTCTGTGCATTCTTCTACTCAGAGTGAGAGTTTAGAACATGGAAACTTGCCAGAAGATCGTGATACAGATTGTAGGTTTGCTTTCCTCGTTAATTTGCATTGATAAGCTACAGAGCATATATATGATTGTATATGTTACATGAGCCAGGACCAATAAATGGCACATGAGCCTTGGCCTTCCTTTACCATTTTAGAGCTAGGGGAAGGGTCAAGTGGTCAAGAAAGAGGGCTGTGCTGTTTCGGGTTCACAGTCAGCTAAACTACCTTAGTTTCAGCAGTGAAATTTTTCATGCCTTCATCATAAATTAGTAATGCTTTAAGACATGGGCAATTGGGCATTCATTACTATTTACAACAGCAGAGTCCCAGTAAATCTGTAATATGTACGGCGTCTATTTTATGCTACCCCATACAATTATTTTCCACATTTGACTTTGGTTGTAAGATGATGTCGAACCGTCGACTGACAGATATTTTCTCATCATTTGCAACTTCTAGAAATAATAATAAAAATATATATTATGATAAATCGAACATAACAAATTTCACATTGCATATCTACAAAGTTTTGGAGAAACTATTGATCCAAGCTAACATGACTACCAAAGCCAAATGGGGACACAATTTACGGAAGGAAGTAGCAGTATCTAATATACTTTGAAATCTTTATTTTTCTTGGGTTTCTTACTCTAAACTGTACAGCTTCAAGGCCTCGGATTTCACAGGGGCTTTTATTAGCATCGCAAACTAGCACTCCTCGTTTCACACCTCCCGGCTCTCCTCCTATTTTGTCTGGAGCCACATCACCAACGAGAACATCTAAGCCACCTTCACCAAGGCGACATTCTGTTTCTTTTTCAACAACTCGAGGGATGTTTGATTCCTTGCCATCAAGCACTCACAGTTCCTTTTCGAGTACTGGGGCTGGAAGCGGTATGTTGTGCACTAAGCATGTCTGAATAGTGTATTCATATCTTCTGGTGTGTCTATACTGTCTAAATAGACAAGGAAAAAATAAATTGATCATTTTTGTTCTGAAGCTTTGGCCTTAATACGTGAAATCCCTCTTTTGTACTATAACTCAGATGCAGTTTCAATAACTTTGTTGGTGTAAGCATTGATTGGTTACTCCAATTTATATAAGAGATAATCGGCTAGTAATCAGAAATATTCTTGAGAAAGTGATGGATAAAATATTGCAATTTTTGGTATAGATTTCCTCTCACGTTTACATTACCTATGGGATATATGAGAAATCCTAGACAGACTCATATGTATCAGGTCACGGTTATGCCTAATGGTTGTCTGTGCTCTGTAGGACGACCTCGAGTTGATGGAAAAGAATTCTTTCGTCAAGTCAGGTATTTTCTTTGTTTTAAATGTTAAGCTTTGTGTGTGGATGATTCTATATCTTAGGTTTTCGACGCTGCTTCACAGACTTATAGTGTGCTTGGTTTAACCTATTTTTTCCATTAATGTTGGTGTTTGTATGATGGGCTTCTTTTGCCTTTTTATAACGGGAGAACAGCGTATTTGTGTTTTTGAGGGCGGTTCCATCGTTTTCCTCTTCTCTTTTTCTTCTGACCTTGGGGTCACACAAACTGCGTGGGTTTTGGATTTTATACACAATAATGTTGAGAGTAGTAGATGAGTGAGATAGAGGACGAGAAGGGATGAATGTCCCAACTCCCAAGTGCTGTTTGCTCATCTGTGGTTCCATATCTTAATATTTAATCAATTTTCAATCTGGAGATATCTTCTACCTCATCATTTGTTTCTTTGCTTTTGACAATTAGTTTGAACGTCTCCGTGCTGTCTTTTCAAAGACACTGGTGTTTGAAAGTGTGATGTTTGGAATTTTTTTTCTTGGATGACTAGATGACTTGGTTTTGAATTTGAGGTTTCTATGATGTAACGCTGTGTGTGTGGTTTTACCCCCCTAAATTCTAACATGTAGCATCGGTTTTGTAAAACCATATGAGATACCCGTATACCTAATGAACATTCTTCAAATAACCTAAATAAATTTAACTCACCTCTTTAGATGTTATGTGTAGGCAGTAGGCACTTTTAATTGATTACTCATCCAATTCGTGGAGCCATGAACATGATCATTGTTTATTCGTCAAGAAGTTTTTTTTTCTTGACAAAACCTCACCACTATAAAACCCGAATTTTGCTACTACTGGTCAGTGAGTTTAGCGATATCTTAGATAATTCTAAAAAATATAGGGCATATGATAGAATATGAAAATTCAAAGGGATACAACATAATGAAATCCTTTTTGAATTTTTATCGTTCCTGTCAAGTGCATGGGAGGTGTCTATGTCTGCCTTTTAGAAAATTCTTTGATTTTGAAGCTAAAGCAGCATCGATGCACTACATGGTGTCTTGGTTTTGATCATGACCTGTAAAAGTTCTTCCATTACATAATCTATGGCCTACTCTTCTTCACTGAAACTTTTCTCTGGATTATCTCAGGAGTCGTCTCTCATATGAGCAATTTGGCGCATTTTTGGCAAATGTCAAGGAGCTGAATTCGCACAAGCAAACAAAAGAAGTATGCTCTTCATCTCTAAATCTTCTACACAAAATGAATTAAGAATGTCTTGGGAAACCATTTTTGTTTGTTTTGTTTATCTTCTACGAGTATAATAAAACATTCCATATTTTGGAGTCTGTTTTCAAAAGTATTCCGTATACCTTAGCAAGAGAAAAAATGACATATTAGGATTAACTTAATGGGAGGTGGTACAGTCTTACATATGTATCCTTCCCTCTTCAGTTGGGAATGTGGGGTTAGGATACGACGACATGCCTTCACTGCTGAAAATGAGAGAGAAAGACAATCCCGCCCCTTATAATCGCATAATATAACCTAGATAAGGGGAAATTGATGGCTTAACCAAAATTACTTTCACCTCAATCCAAATAAATTCATGTCTAGTTGCTGTATCTTCATATACTTCGTTTTGTTTGGGGTATTCTAACTAATGTTATCGTACCTTGTGTAATGCCATATCGTTTTGTTTCGAGGTATTAACCGTCATCATACCTTATATATGGCATGTTGTGTTGTCTTAGGAAACCCTTCGGAAGGCTGATGAGATTTTTGGACCCGATAACAAGGACCTGTATACAACTTTCGAAGGACTTCTCAGTCGGAATGTGCATTGAAAATATTACTTCAATGTGGAAACTCAAGAAGTATATACCAATTCATTTGAGGCTTTTATACGGTATATCTTCAATTCTTCATACATGTAAAAGTTTTCGTTACCCATATATACTGTACATTAAAGCATTAAATAGTCCCTCTGTTGTGGAATTCACATCTGATAAATCCACATAATTGTATCTCCAAGACGGCCATGCCCGAAAGCCTAAACTTGTTCATTGACTGTTTTGTTTCAACTTTTTTCTTCCTTGGATATGATAAACAGTCGATACTACTGCAACTCAAACTTTGTCGGTATACGAAGATAATTAACTAGAAAACCTTTCTATATAGAGCTGTGATGCAAGAGGTAAGCCACCCATTCACACCCAATTTGTGCTAAATTGGCCCTATCCTAAGAATCATTCATGTCAGTCGCGAAAGAGGAGCAAAAGTATAAACATCAATTCGTTTAGTATTTGATATCGGCTTGGGAACATAATTCTAGTTGTTGGCTAGAAGACAAGCTCGTATAAAACTGTTTATTTGTATTATGTTTGCAACTCATAATGTCATTGTTTGTGCCCTGCCCCCGACCCCTCGCTAGAAGTACCATAAATAGTACCGTGCTCTATACTAGTAGACTCAGGTTTCACAAGTTAGCTTCGGGTAGCTCCCTCAGTTGTACGAGTGTATCCTTGCTTCGTGACTGAAGGTCGAATAAGGTTGTTAGGGGTTTGCAAATTTATTAATTTCCATGATTTAATGTCTTGTTAATGTAGACCATTACATTGGGCCAATTTATTTTGAGCACTTAAATCTCGGGTTTTAGGGTTACACCCATTTTTTCTTGTATGCTTGCCTGGCCGTTTTGTAGTAGTCCGTCTTTCCTTATTTCATCGGAACAAGAGAGATAAATGTTGTTCGAGAAAAAAACATTATGCTAATGCTAACTATAAGCATCATAACTTCCGTGTTACGGGTCGGCTAATTGGACAAAATAAAAGCGAATAACTCGAGTTTCAAGTCTAATCCTCAAATGAGAGAAAAAAGATGATTGACCTAATATGCGTGGTTTCTATGCTGCCACGCATGCCCACGCCTAGTTGTAATGAGGGTCGAGGCCCGTCATTATTAAAATGGAAAAAAAAGAATCGTAACTTTCTATTAAAAATTTGTGAGTTGAATTTTGAACAATGTAGAGTTGAAAATAGATTAGAGCTTAGTTATCCTCCAAAAATGAAATTATCACATGTAAGGATGTAATGTAACAATAAAACTTAAAACTAATTAAAACTGGTGTAATTCTCGTCTTCATTGAAGACGGATATACCCGTCTTCATTGAGACTTGCGGTTTAGTTTATATAGATTGTTAATTGTCTAAAGAGTCCTCATCATCTGCACAAAATCTTCATAGTTTACTCTTCCATCACCATCTGAGTCAGCTTCCTTAATCATCAATTGTGCTTCTTCTTCCGTTAATTTTTCTCCAAGACTTATCATCACATTCCTTAACTGATAACAAAATCATAATTAGAATATTAAATTTGATAAAAACACTCTATATATGCAATAAGAATATAAAATGAATTCCAATTAATTTTAATTTAATCGTCTTTATCGTCTTTTCAAAATTAAAGGGACCTTAAACCTTTGATCAAATTTATGAAATTACTAGCGTTATTCACACCCTACACCCTCCGTCCCATAATATAAGTCGTTTTTTTTATAAAATCAAAATATTTAGTTTAAAAGTCGTTTTGCATTTTCACATGTATTACATGTTATTTTCATTTTCTAAAGCACTAAAAATTAGAGGAAAAAAAGTATATTTAAGCATTTTATTGGTGAAAAAAATACTTTTCTATTTTCAAGGAGCATTTAGAATACATAACTAATAATATGACAATTTTCAATACATTCTTAATTCTTCTGAAATAAACTAAAACGACTTATATTATGAAACGGATTGAGTAATTTGTACGGTTAGTTAATAATGCTAGTTTCTATAACAGATCCAAACCAATTAAAATCCACATTGACCTCTGCTCGAGAGTTGTTACAATATAATTTGTTTCATGGACTAGCTATATGAAACGGTGTTAAACGGGAGTTTGTGTAACTTGTGAATGTTGTAAAAGATGTCGAAATAGGTTGTTACCTGGGTGGCACATATGTAACCATTTTGGTCCTTGTCAAATACTTTGAAGGCTTCTTTGAACTCGTCCTCAGCTTCACTCTCCTATTTTTTTGAGAACATACACACACCATGTTGTAACTTGTAAGTTGTAAGAATGTATAAATCATAATCCGTACATCATCGCACATGACACTCATTCGTCAACTCAAACAAACCTCACGTGTTTTACTTGTGTGAATTTCACATTTGACCCGGTTCCATCCTATCTAAATTTTGGCACAAATTCTACTCTACGACGAATATTATCCGTCTTAAGCTTAAGACTTGTCAAATACATGTCATATCACTCTTTATTATTATCATTTGATAGTATTTACCCCATTTTAAACTTAAGACGGTTAGTATCCGTCTTAAGCAAGACTTACTGAAATTTTGGAGCTACTCAATTTTATTAGTGGCATTCTTCATTAATGTCACTATATTTAGTATAAAGAACACTATATTTACAAAGTATTCTATTCCATACAAAAATTTTCATCATATGGCCGCTCAATAATAAAGAATATAATTTTAAACACTTGTATTATCTTGCTATCTTAAAATATGATATTTTATACTCGTAATTATAAACTAATACAATATAATAATATATATTATTATTTTTCTAATGGTAAATAATACGAAGTACATTTTATTTGTAGAATATCATATCGATCAATTGTTTATCAGTCATTTTTTTTTTCTTATGAGGGATATTAACAAAAAGTTTAACAAATGATCAAGAAGAATTAAGCCACTAAAAAAATTTTGCTTCACAATGTACAAGATATGATATCTTAAAAAGCTATTGAAAGAACTATTTTACAACATAAATTCGCATTTAAGACAAAAGTATCCGATTCATTTTAACTTAAAATGGGTCAAATAACATACAATCTGCATATATAAGACAAATCGTAATGCTTGGATATTAGCAAAAAGATTTATTATATTCATACAAGTATCTTGCTATTTAACCCGAACTTCAGACAAATATAACACAATATATCCGTTTTAAGATAGTCGAATAAATTTTACAATACATGATACGAGCATATTGATGAAGAGTAACCTTGTTATATACCGTATGATACAAGCTTGTTTCCGTACAATGGCATGAATATATTGATGACATTATTATTCAACATCACAATTCATATACCCAATAGAATAATGACGCATGCCATTAAACCATGAGAGATGTGATGAATCGTCAATGTAAGGCATGTGATTACTTGTAATTGATAAATATTATCGATATAGATTACCAATTTTGTGTTTATCTCAATTATATAAATAGCTTTATTGATTGAGAAAAATATTGCACTTGTATAGCTAAAAATTTCAAATTTTCGTTAATCGTGTCTCAAACTCGATCCCATACTGACCTATAAAAAAGGTTTTGTGTAAATGAAATCATAAGGGAAATTTTAATAATGAAAATGTTTAAAGTAAGGTCATTAGCACCAACGTTCATATCTTTGCAATTAAGCTAATTGACATATGTTGACCTATATGAAAAGGTAAAACCGAGTTTTCAAGCATGGTGTTACAATTCAAAGTAAATAAATAGCACCCGATTAATAGGAAGCTTTCAACATGGCGCGTTATTGTTGGTGAGTAGCATTTCCATGGAAATGTTGACCTATCAACTCATCAAGGTGACTCTTGTTATCTTGTAGGAAGAATACATGTTTTAAAGTCAAACAAACAACTTAACATATAACTCTTGAGAAATTTATTTCACACATATTCTAGTTGATTTTTGGTATTGTAGAACAATAATTACGATATCGAGATATACTAGTACTAGCTACAGTAGTACTATCTAATGTGCTTCATCGTCGAAGTATATAAAATCACCAAACTTTATATATAATTCATTCGGTTTTGTTTCTCGATATATACAGGTTTTGGACATTTTGATTTTACGAGAAGGTATAGAAATTATTATAAAGTAGAGTCGAATGAAATGTCAAATTATTGTACCTTAGAAGATTGTGACATAAGTGACAAAAGCTCGGCAACGTCAATGGTGCAATTATTCCAATCTGAATCAACATCTTTCATAAGGTCTTGCACTTCTTCTTCCGTTGGATTTTGATCTAACGATCGAATAACGACCTCTAATTCTTCCACCGTTATGCAACCAACTGTTTCGACATGCAAATAATGCGCATTTTACATATTACGTTAAATAATATTGTTGCATTGCAAGACTCGAACTCATAAAAATGACTAGCATGCACATATGTGCAGAGTTGGGTTGGAGTCTTAAAACACGATAAATAAGGAAAACTAAGAATTAATGCTCCTTCGGGCGCATTAATAATAATACTAAGCATATAGAAATTGCGACAATAATAATGACAATAATAATAATAAAATGAATATAGTTAGTTACCGTTTCTTGATTTGTCTAATAAGCAAAATGGTTCACGAAACTTGATGATCTTTTTTTCACCAATCACTTCTCCCATGGCTTAATTTGTTCCCACACTTTCAAGTAGATACAAATGAATGAATTTATTTTTTTGAAGAAATAAGAATTGAAAGAAGGGAGAGGTTTTAGTTGAGTAAAGCTCAAGCTTAGCTGTCGTTGTATTTATAGGTGTAAAAATTCGTTGGCCAATAACATGAGACATAATAATAAAATAAAAATAATAAAATAAAAAATGAAGCAGTCAAAGACTACGTTGTAGGGCTTCGACTTAGAGTAGGGTAAGGGTATATGCCTGACCGTATACATGGGGACGTAGGAACATATTTTCTAAATCACAAATCTCGTGACCTTTTTAGCTAAAATATTATTAAGACATTCAAACTACTTTTATAAACAATTTCATATATGAGATGGCATAACAACAAAGTTATTATAAAGTTGTTTCTCATTATCGAAAACTAGATTTTTTGTTTCTTTGGGTCTTGTAAGAAACGATTTTTAAAATAATAAAGTTCAGAAATAAAGTATTTATGGAGCGTTATTTTAGGTTTGTTTTGAAAGTTTTTATCAAAATGGTGTCAACGTCGTAAACTTGGGTTTTTCAATTCAAAAACACAGAGTAAACACAACATTATCAATGGCGTGTTTGCAATCTCTAGGTACATCATAGAGCAAAAAAAAAGGGAAAACACGCCAAAGGCAACGGCGTGGCGTGTCTATGGAATGAAAACACGCACGCAATTACTAGTCGCGGCGTGTGTTATATGTACAACCATATTTATTTTGAAGCTGTAGCTTCTGTTTTTGCCTGCTCATCTACACTACAAGAGAAAGCTCGTTTTGCGACGGAATAATCCGTCGCAAAACATGGTATTTCCGTCGCCAAAAACAGTTTTGCGACGGATCATGTCCGTCGCATTTTCGTCGCAAACAGTGGTTTTTGCGACGGATTAGTCCGTCGCAAGTTATCTGCGACGGAATATCCGTCCGCCAATAGAGATACCGACGGATGGCAGGTAGCAGTCAAGCCAAACATGCAGTCAAGTTTTGCGACGGAATTTACGTCGCAAAACTTGACTGGCTTTTTTACTTGACTGCCACCTGTACAGCCAAGTCAAAGAGGAAATCAATTGTTGCGACGGAATTTCCGTCGCAAAAATTGACTACTTGCAGTAAGTCAGTCAATGTTTGCGACGGAAATTCCGTCACAAAAACACCTGTACATTCCAGGAATTAACTGTTTCCTGCATCCCATATACGCGTTAAAACGACCAAAAACCTGCAAATAACAGAAATTTTCCAGCAGTTACGCGTCGAACAAAGTTACTAATGTAACACAAAACCATTTATGAGCAAAGTTTTGATATCATAAAAGTAAAGTCTTACAAATAAAAGGTTTTAAGTTCAAAATAACTAACTAATCACTCAACCACACGGAGTGAATGGAGGGAAAGGGGTGAATGGGTGGGGCCTAGCATTATCGCCGCCATCATCATCAAAGTCGTCTCGACCCTGGTTAGGACCTCTAGTTCTGCAGCTGTTAGTAGAATTTCTTGCAACCTGACTCAAGTACTCTTCTATAACTGCAATCCTTCAAGCTTGTTCGTCGCGCTCTTGCCTAAGTGCCGCATTCTCTTTTGACAACTTAGTAGCCAAACTTTGGGTGTGCTGAGTCGGGGCTGAGATAGAAACAGAGTGCCTATGATGGTCAAACAAATAATCCGCCGCTGGTCCCAATCCGTAGCATCTTCCTTTCTCGTCAAATCCAGTCTCCTCATAATATATCTCATTATCGTCGATGGTTTCGACTCCTTGACTTTGAAGCTCAGACTTCTTTGACATGATCTTATTCTGCATCACAAACAAGCTGAGAATTAGTAATTGTCATTTAAATAGTTAATGTAATTAAATATAAATGACAAACATAAATCAATTAGCGAATTTAAATACTTGTTGGCGCCGGCAAGGAGGGGGGTGGCGCCGGCAGGGAGGGCAGGGGAATAAGGGAAAGAGAAGAAAGAAGGGAAAGGGGAAAAGGAGGCAAGGGGAGGGGGTGGTGGCGCCGGTAAGGGTAGATCTGAAAAAAGTCAATCTAAAGAAGAGGGAGAGAGAGAAAGAGGGGCGTACCTATAGGGTAGATCCGGTGGTGTAGGTGCGGCTCTGGTGGTCTGGGGTTGGGTTGGCGCCGGTGGTCTTGGGGGTGGCTCCGGTGAGATGGACGATTGGTGAAGATTTGGGGTTTTATTAAAGGAAACACGGGGAGAGAGAAAGAGCGTTGTTCGGATATATCAACAAATCCTGCGACGGAATTTCCGTCGCAATATATATTAAAAATGCTTGCGACGGAAATTCCACCGCAATTCCGTCGCAATTAAAAATGCCACCTGTCTTTTTGAGTTATGAAATTTCAGTCAATAATTTGAACTTGCGACGGACATTCCGTCGCAAGTTTGCACGTGTGCGACGGAATTGCGATAGAAATTCCGTCGCAGATGTTCCCGCAATGTGAAATATTTAGGCGCCATTGCTGAAAACTCTGCTACGGAATGTCCGTCGCAGGTTTGGATTTCCGTCGCAAGATCCGTCGCAATGTCTCTTTTGCTACGGAATTTATGTCCGTCGCAAATATTCCGTCGCTAATGAAGCACTTTCTTGTAGTGCTAGGACACTCAAATTAACCACGCCAGTGGTATGGTGTGTCTGCTAGCCGAAATAATGGTGCATGTGTCTCTTCAGGTATACACAACTCAAAGACATAGGCTTGTGGTGTCTAGGACCAAAAACACGCCATTACCAAATGATATGTTTGCTAAAAGAAACATGCATATTTTTTTTGATATTATTATCGATATAAATTAAGAAAAGCTCCAAGTTTTCCCGCCTAAAACATAATATCTTTTATCTACTTTTTTATTGTGATATAAACCCCTGCTGCCTTATCTATTTTTCTGTTTTGATATTATCTCCTATGTGAGTATGTGGTGCTAAAAACTTTGTTTGACTTTTTTTGATAAATCATAACTAAAAAATACATTATCAAAAAAAATTACTCTTACTAAATGTGTGAAAAAATACGCATTTCATGTGATTACTTTATTCTCTTGATTAATTTTATTGTTTTGTTTTTAATTTCTCTCAAATTAAAGTACACTTCTATTAAACGTTCTGAACTATTGAATTGACAATTTACAATCTACGAAGTATTTATTTAATAATACACTAAAAAGTAAAACACTATATGTATACCATGAAAGCATTGCACGGGACCGGAGGTCTATAAGACCATCCCCAAGCAAGGTCAATAAGTAGGTCATGACCTTGCTTGGTCATGGTAATTGCATCATTAAGAAAGATAATCTTGTGACCTTATTTTGTTAATTTGTGACCAAACTCATATATGGTCAATTTGTGACCTTACTTGAAACAAATTGACCTCATTTGTGACCACTTGTGTGTACCATTTCTATTGGTTGAATATTGAAGAACAAAAAAAAAGGGGCATATTTTGTTAAATTGTTTATTTAAATTTTGAGGAAGTTAATTTAAATTAGTATATAAATTTTTGGCCCATTTTTTTTTGCAAATCGTTTATTTAATTTTTCGTCGTTCAAATATACCCGTTGGATTAACTATAATATAGTCGTTGGATCGAATATAGCCGTTGGATTAATTATAAACGGTTCGTACAAATTCATGGCGAAATTCGTGATTGTGCAACTCATAACGCATTAAAAACGATCTTATTGAGCATATTTGGCAAAACTTTCGTAACTAAAAGGGGCTTTTAATGCATTTCGTAGTATTCAATGTTTTAAATTTTAATTTTTTTAATTATGTATGCGTTATTTTATATGTGAAATTATGTTTTTCCAATTTTTTTTAATTGTTAATGAAATCGTCTAATAATTTTTCGAAATAATAAAATTGTTATTTAATATTTTTTTCCCGTAAAGTAACTCATAAGATTAACATAGCCGTAAAATATTGGGGTACTTTTTATTCAATTAAGATATTTACAATAATAGAAAAAAATTGATTTATAAAATGTTAGGAAAAATAATTAGAAAAGTAAGAGAGAGAAAAGTGGGGTAGAGAATGTGGGAAATGATTGAGAATGATGTGAAGTGGAAAATAATTGGGTTGATGACCTAGGTCGTGACCTTCTGCTTGGGAGGGTTAAAGTAGGTCAAGATAATTAAAGTGAAATTAAGATTAAAACTGGGTCGCGACCTAGTTAGCGCGACCACTGCTTGAGGATGGTCTAATAGTATGTAAATAAATACTCTTAAATCTTAATTTGTGTGGTGTTTGGCTTTGTTGCATTTATAAGACTTGTTCTTGACAACTATTCTAAAACTCGTATTCAAAAGACTCCATTGTATACGCGCATCTAAGTCAAATCCTTAATTTCTAAGAAATCTTTATCGCAATTTAATTAGTTAATTACATAAGATTTGTTGTCTTGAAGTATGATCACAACAGCTGTATAAGTTTGTTTATTGGGGGACACACTTAGCAATGGAAGAGAGATGGACAGAGATATGGAGATGTGTGTTCAATGTACTCTCTTCTGTACTTCCACATTTCATCTTACATGAAGTATTTAACCCCCAATTATATATACATGTATGTCAGTAGTATGTCACTAATCATTGAGCTGTTGAGTAGTTCTCAGAACATGTAAAATACCCGTGAGATGTCAGTTAGCTTAATCGGTAAAGTTATAGGCAATGATAATAATGATTTAGGCTCAAACCTCATCAACATTATATTTAACCTTTACCCACAAAAATAACATGTAAAATACTCGTAAACAGAGAATTGTACAAAGTTTATATAAGATCGTGGTATGCATATAATGTTCTATACAGTGGCGGATGCACCTTAGAGAGAGTGGGGTCCTAGGACACCCCAAACCCCAAAAAGCTCAGTAACAACATTTTACTTTTTGCTGAAATGACCCCGTAGATTAGAATATAGGACATCATACAAAATTAATGACACTCACCTCACCGAAGTTAGAGTGAAAAAATGGAATAAACTAATACAAATACTCTTATACTATTAGAAGTCTAGAAGCAACTTGCACTTTCCTAAATAATAGGGTGTGCATGTTACATTGAGAAATCTTGTCAATAACATACTTCCTCCATTCAACTCCACTCTACCAAAAATTTTTTTCACATTTGCCGAGACGCGTTTTACACGGTAAATATCGTTAGGTATGTGTTTGCAAAAATTATAAAAGTTAGATATTAATAATGTACTCGTAAAGACGAATCAAACAAGATCACACATGAATATATTTTCACTTATATATTGAGAGAAAATTGCAATTAAATGCCGACTCATAAATAGTGTGCAAAAAGGAAAATGGTAGAGTGGAGTTGAATGGAGGAAGTATGTTAGTTTTAGTTAAAAAATTTACAATAGGTCTCTCTTAAGACGGGTATATTCGTCTTAAGAATAAAACAAGTCAAATATTACACCACTTGACTAGATAAGACTAGATAAGACTAGAATTTGCTAGTCTCTATAAACTTCCTTTTTGTCTTACTAATAGTTTTGACTCGTCTTCGGCTTGAGACAGATCAATGAGAATTTGTGTCTTTTATTTATTGTGCATGCTAGTTTAATCGTAAATTCTTGTATGAAATTACTTTATTGTATAAATCTTTCGATAATCTTTTGTACTTTTTTAATGTTACTCGTGACACTTTTTAATTGGCAACCGTTTATATAATTTTGACACGTGTATTATTATATACGGAATATATTTATTTATGTTTTATATTTTGTACCTCGTTTTAAATCTTTCCATAACTTTTTGTTACTCGTTACATTTTATCTTCTCATCGTTCTCAAAGTTTATCTTTCTCCTTTCTTCGGTATTCGTTGTAAATATAAGCGTAAAAATTTGGTCGAGACAAAGAGCGTATTTGATTTTAACAACCTTATGTTACAATTTAGTTAAAAAAAATTCTTCAGTGATTTTCTATCCCTTTATTTAACAATTTTTTTCGTTTCGTTTAATTAATTTTATATATATATATACAATTTTCGCAAGTATCCTATTAATTAAAAAAAATCGTTACAAAAAATTTGCAATGCATTAAACGTATAAAAGGGACCCCAGAAAAAATATTTTCTAGATTCGCTATTGGTTCTATCAGTAGGGCTTGCTTGCGACGGATCGGATCTTGTGACGTGTATTTTGTGAGAGGAAATGGGTAGAGGGGACAAGGTGGTGACCCCCTATGTGCTTCTCCACTCACCTTTAATGAGTATTTTGTGAGAGAATATGATATCCGTCTTAAGCTTGTGACGGATAGTGTCCGTCACAAATGAGAATTTGTGTGGTTCTATATACAACAATTTTACGCAAGATTGATTGTGTACATACATACACTTCATGGTATGTAGTATTATATGACTAGGTACAAATACAATTTTCTCTATAACTAAAAGCTAAGTTTTTTCCAACCTTCCTATTGGCTGGAAAAAAACTCAACTTTTTTCCCTTTTTCATGGTAAGTAGGACCCACATATATTACACACCATTTAATTACTCTCTATCCTCCACTCCATTTAATTACTCTATCTCATGCACTCAGGTGATAATATGATGATATATGATTGATATTATATAATATGATCCAATTATATAAAAAAATCAAGATGGAAATTTTTAAAATGACATTTATATTATAAAAAAAAAGGGAGTTGATATTTTATATTCCAAAAATAATATACAAAAATAAAAATGATTTGAAATTTTATATTCAAGAAATCTTATTACAATTACCACAATATGAAATTACATCTCATAAATATTCCACTCCGTATACAGTCCGAAAATTAATTTATACAAAAATTAAAATAATTTGGAATTTTAAATTCCAGAAATAATATACAAAAATAAAATTATAAAAGTTCATATATAAATATTAAAAAAATGTAATAAAGAGTATATATGACATGCCATTTATTTAATCAAAACATAATGAGTATCAAAATATAAAGAGTATATATGACTATGCCATTTATTTAATCAAAACCACTAATCCATTTATATGACATGCCAGTTATTATATATAGAAGGAAAAAATACGACCGTCTCTCATATAAACAACAACCCGTGCATCTTTTTGCACGGGCATAAAACTAGTTGTCTTTATACAACAGTTTCACACAAAATTAATTGTGTCCATACACTCCATGGTAGTATGATATGACCGAGTATAAATCTAGAGAAGGTTTAGAATTCCATATCTGTATCCGAAATTTAACATAAGACTAATTATGTACAATCATACATACTCAGAAGAAATACTGGTTGTATACTTGTATGTATCATATTTGAAACATATCAATGTCAAGTTAACACAAGAAATTTTAAAAACATATATGTCAAATATTCAATGTTCAAAGATGTTTTCAAAATATTCTTACCTTCTTGTCACATTTACAAAAGGAGAAAAAAGACTTTTTATAACACTTCTTGAAAAAACAAAAAACAAGTTATGCATATGAATTCTTCCACTTAACTTTCTCTCCACTTTCTTCCATATTCTATAATAGAACATTTTTAAATCATTATTCATTCTCTAGCTCATTAAACAATTGATTGTTAGATCTTTTCAAAACAAAACTTAGTCATTGAGAGAAAATTAAAGGAAATAGAGTGGAAGAAAATAGGGAGGATCTAATGGGTAAGTAACTAATTTCTTAAGCTTTAAATAAACACAATAAAACAGTATAATTAGACATATAGGGTTATCACGAATAGTATTATACATCCAGAGGTATAATAACATTATACAACCAACCTATATTTAATCGAGCTTATGTGTATTTTTTCCGAGCTTGTTTTAAGTTTAGTTTTTTTAATGTTAAATGGATGAACTTGTAAACTTTACACTAATACTCATAAACTTTACAACAAAATTCGAAAACTTCATTATACAACTCAACAAACAATAACGTTAGTTGTACTACAACTGGTTGTATAGTTTATAAACTGTAGTGTTATTGATAGATATTTGCTTGAAAATAAATTTGTATCCTTGTCTTACAAAAGGGAGTCAAGGTGACTCACTGACTCCCGTTAGGTAACAGCAAATAAAATTCCCAAACATTGACAATCTTGATCACCTCATGCAAGTTAATTTGACTCTCTTAACCAGTCTTATAGGTTATGTATAACTCATCTCCAACTTCGAAGAGATTTTACCAATTCCACTACACATTCGGCTTCATAAGACTTCCAAACATTGACATTCTTGATCATCACAAATTCTTATTTAAAACGGACATATCCGTCTTAAACAATAAAACGGAATAACTAGATAAATGAGGCAAAAATAATACAGTATGCATAGGAAATGGCAAACCTGCTTTACACTTCAGACGAATAGACCATCTTTTGGAAAACCAACTTTGTGATCATATGTTTACCAGCATCTCGGCTTACAAGGAGATGGTGATTGTATATTTACAAGCATCCACATTCTTGTAATGTTCCGATGATCTATATAAATCTTCCATAGTTACGAAATTGAGTTAATCGACAAAAAATACATGTTCTATAAGTGATGAACACACTAATTTGCCCCTACTTCTTAAATCCCCCAACACAAAAACTCAAACAAACAAACTAGTTGGTCCTATCTTATGAATCCACTAGTCTTCCTTAAAACGGATATCTGACCTTCTTAAGCTTAAGACGAATATACCCGTCTACTCCTTCTCGTCACTTTCAAAGTCCAACTTCAACGTCTCTAAACCAGGCAAAGCTGAAGCTTAATTATCAAGCTCCACTCAGAGAACTAACTGCTACATTTTCTAAGGTTTACCAACTCAAACCTTTTACTCAGTTGAGTTCATATGTAAATGTAACAATTCCAAATGAATAAGACTTGTTATACAATAAAGGTAGAAATTATTTTAAGATGCAAGAGTTTGAATAATTCCTTTAAATTTTCCATAATATATGCGCAGTGTGAGGCCTGGTATACCCTAGACAAATCTCATTACGAGATAGCGTCTTCCTTCCCACTTAAAGCACCAGGAGATGCATGCTGACGACATCGCTATATAACATAGCGAGAAAAAAAAAGTACAAATGTAGAGGAATAAATTAAAGGAAATTGAGAAAACAAACTGTTCTATGAAACACACTACATTTAGTAAGAGGCTATGAAACAAAATCAGTGGCTCGAATCAAACGCGGTTATAACCAACTGACTTGCTGAACAGCTTGCGAATGTATACTACTTGAAGTCCGCTAGCTAGTATCAGCATCATGTACTCAGCCAGCGTATAAAATATGACACGCTTCCTTGTACTCTCATTCGCTGCACAAGACATACACATTTCAATCAGCTTCCTCTATGAAGAATATCCAAAGATATACCTTTTCCAGATTAATTATAATATTTCCGTATTATATCAGCATGTTCAAAACTTTTTTTTTGCACTGCGTGTACTAAATGTCGCTCAATCCAATCACTTCAGATTTGAGTGAGAGCAACAAATCACCAAACTAAAATTAAACATGTACAAAACGTTTTACAGTTGACACGTGATAATTTCCACAACATAATACTCCTTGACAATGAATGTTATCAAAAGAACGATATGCAAATGAGCAGCAACAGATAATCCCAATCGCAATAACAGCAAGTCAAAGCACACTATACTAGGGATATGTTGTTTGTCTGGCACTTAAACAAAGCAGCAAGTGTATTTAACACTTATTACAGCAAATCACAGATTTTACGATGAAGCTGAACTTACTATGACGATGTCGAGTATCGCGTGCTTTCAAGTATTTTTGTTCTGATGTTACCGACTCCAGTGCTTCTCTTAGCTCAGCAATTTTAACATTGATTGGATCCAAGTGCTCTGCATTTCAACATAATAATAATGTACTGAGCATTACACATTCATGACCCGTTCTGCCAGATTATGTTTCTATGAATGAAACAATATTTAATTCATAAAGTTGAGCTCTGACCGCCTTTAGCAATATCATGATCGTTAGGAATGTGGCCGACATGAATGTGAAAAGAAACTGTCTCTGGTGTCGAGTGAGGATTGTGGAAGCAGAACTTATACATTCCACTTCTAGGAGCTTTGAATTCAAACTTTTCTCCAGCTTTTCCTTTCAAAGTGTGAACAACATTACCCGCAGGAGATGTAGCCTGTAATGACAAACCTAGATCAGCAATACTATTAGATTAATAAAACCCCGAACAGTACATATAAAGTAATGAATACTTCAATGGATTTTCACACAACACTGAACTCAACACATTTTGAGTTCATATGTTCATCACAAATTTGAATGGTAGCTATGAAGGAAAAATAAACAGAGAATAAACAAAAACGAAACACTAGACCCATCCAGGCACAAGCAAAACATTTTTGCTCTGTATACGAAACATGTAGAAAGTCCAGATGTATATGAAGAATCCTCGACACGGTTTTAGCTTAAAATGAAGCATCCACCTGCCAGTAACTGATGCAGCAGTGCAAAGTGTGCACTTGCATAAACGGGAAAAGAAGACGTGTCTCGGAAGAATTGGTAAAACAGTACAAATTGTCGACACTTGACACAGCTGGCAACTTTACCCGATGACTAACAAAGCTTCACAACAGAATCACAGATTCACAAATTTTCCTGAACCATCCAGTTCCATTATAAAAACAGCAGGTGGTACCAAAAGAACACTCACCACATAAGATATCAATGCCAACCTCAGTTTCCTCAAGAATACCCAAGCAAATAAACTATCCTTTCGTCACCAATTCACCATCCCATTTATAAACCAACCTCGAACAATAATCACCATAGAAGTAAGACGCCTTTATGTTAAATGCATTTAACAGATGGGTCTACTGAACTTAATATTACTACCTTTTATGATAATAATAATAATAATAATAATAATGAGTAAATATTAAAATATTAAATTTACTACCTAACGAGTACGCTTTTCATACGAATCGTTGCATAAATAAATTTCCAGCAAAATAAATATTGAGAAGGCCAATATACCCTCAAATTTTCACTTTATTGCACCAGCTCCATCCTCTTTCACCTTTCTCTTTCTCAACTTTCACATTCATAAACCCCAATTTATTTCTATTTCAAAGAATTTAAACACCATCGTTCAGTAATTTTCTTGCCCAAAATTCTTATACTTTTATGCCAAACATGGTCATCGCCCGTCTTTACAACCAATGAATTGCAGACTCAAAAATCTTGCTTTCTATCAAAAACACTGTCATCTTCAAAATGTCAACTTTTTAATTACAGTAACCAAATTCCTCAAACTAATAACCTAGAACCTATTTGCCAAACTAAAACCAACCCAAGCACTGACATTCACCCAAATTAAAATACGTAAAAGCTTTACACGAGTTTTGAACACCATAGATCAGATATTATGTCCCCGCGAGGCTGCACCTGCAACGAGCTAAATAGCCAGTAGATCACAAGACCTAACATTGGTATTAAAACCCAACAACAGCTAAGACAACTACTCAACTCTTAACAAACCTACTAAGAGAAAGAAATTAAAAATGGCAAAACTATTCAATTTTTATTTAGAGATGCTGATTGATCTAACCACCACAAAAATGCAGCTCCGATATGACTTGTGAGCTAAAACAACTGCATCGTCTCAAGTCTCAACACAAGCTTGTTATATACATCTATGAAGAGGCTCTCTACACCCCCACAAAACACCCTGAATTCCCTTTTTCGGTAAGGAATGGGAAGCTAAAAAGATGGAGCAACACCTTAACAGCCTGCCTAAACAAAGAGTACCCGGTCACTTTGCTCCAGCGATACACTTCACCTTGAATTTGGTTTCTATCGAGAAAAAGAAACAAGATAAACTACTTGATCAAACAGTGATCAAATTTTAGCTGGAGAAACCATTTGAATAACAAACTCGCCCGCATGCACAATCTACAACGAAGTTAGTCTCGAGTCCAAGTTAACGAATTAGACGATAATTGTGAAGCTAATCTTCGAAATAACTCCAAATTCCTCAATTTTTCAAGCTCAGCACCATCCCCTAATAACTCGAATCAACAATCCGATCAACCATTCCCGATTACTGATCGAAACAACAACTTGATCTTCATATTAAAAATGACACTCAAATTTGCTAATTACTGAACCCCTAAAGCATCAACAAAAGCATAATAAACCACAAAATGAAATTAAATACTCAAATTTATTAAAATACTACAAACTAAACTTCAATTATGTAATGCACATATTCTCTGAATTCAATCAAATAACAAAACATGTGGCAATCGATTGAATAGATGACGAAAACTTAGAAGATTGCAAAAATGTACCGTGAAATCAATGCCAGGATGATCAGAACTCCAGAAAATATCGTGATCAACAACAACAAAGTTTCCGGAGACGGTATCGCCTTCGTAAAGCACGTATTCGTATACACATTCGAGATCGTTAACGGTAACGGAAAGAGCGCTGAGCTTTGAGACGTGGCAGCTTAACAAAATCCCCAAAATCAAACAAAAATGTGGTGTTCGATTTCTTTCTCTTACTTCCGCCATTTTTCCCGGCGAAACACCGGTGGCCGAGCTTTGTTAATGGAGGGAGGGGTAGAGAGAACTGCAATAGTGGGGGTAGTTAATAGCGTAAATTAATAACTACTGTAAATCACGTGTTAAAGCACCGTAAATTTAAGATTTTTTATTACGGTATTTGTGAGAGTTTTTATTTTCACGGAATTACTATTTCACATACGAACTTTACTCTTTCACATACGCTTTTTCATAAAGTTTCCATTTCATACCCTTTTCTTAAACATAATCCATCTTTTTCCAAAACATATTCAAATTAACTAATCTACATCTAATCTAAATCAAATCTAATAAACTTGACCAATAATGAATTATACTTGACAGGCTAAATCGCACACCTAATCAAAGATAACCAACAGGCCTAAACTAATGCAGTAAAGGAAGTCGGGATCGTATCCACAGGGAGACTAAAGAAATTCTATTTGCTAATTCATAGTCTGTCTAAGTAACCAATGGGGTTTTGATTGTTTGTTTTCTAAACTACAAGTAGTGAAGGAAAGAGAAATAAAGCAAGAAAGTTTATCGAAATATGATAAGAGGAATAGCTAGGATATCGGGTTACAACGGTCAACGACGGTCAACGAAAGAATCAAAAGGTTAACATAAACATGGTTTGAAGGGTGTAGAGTCTATTGATCGAATACGAAAGAGGGGGGGGTGAATTGAGTATTAAAAACTAGCCCCACTTTTTCGATTTATATGATATGTAATTAATTATTTGATCTTATGAATTAAAATCAACTAATTAATTAATCAAAGTAAGCGCGAATAACGAAATAACGAAAAGTAACGAGATAAGAGAGAGGCACACGATTTTTGAAGTGGTTCAGTTTCACACGTTGAAACCTACGTCCACTATTCTCGATTAATAATTTTTAGTACCTTTCTACGGATTACAAAAATTACCAACCACTCGTATAATCAACACTATGATTATAACTCAAGGTGAGTATCGCTAAATACTCTATACTATCTTACGCTAATAAGAAAGTACAATATAACTCACACAGATTCCCGTTAAAGAATTGTAAGCTTATAATGATGTACTATTTATCCAATAACGTATTTCACTCAAGCGATTGATAATAATTGATGCACGACTCTTTTAAAAACAAACTCTAAAAATAATAAATATTTGCTCAAAGGTTTGCTTTAAAACGATTTTAGAAAATCAACACAAGTAAAATAAATAGCCGTGTGATGTATTGTGTTTCGTGTGTATGTCGTGTATTTTACAATTTCTATGTGAAGGAGTATTTATAGTAATAGAAGCATAGTAGATTTAAAACCCTAGTATAATATTTAATAAAGATACTTATCTTTCCATAAAATAATATTTGCTTATCTTTTAGAAATATCTTTATCTCAAAATATTATTTGGTTTATCTTATAGAAATATATTTATCTTGATATCTCAAAATATTGTTGTAAAGATATAGTAGAATCCTAGATTAGGTAAACTAAGGAAACAACCTATGGAGGCCGAATTCCTCTAGCTCACGAAACTCTAGGAGGCACGCAACCCTAGGTGGCACAATACTAGGTTTCCACGAAACCCTAGATGGCTCCAACCCTAGGTGGGCTAATTAGGTTAACAACAAATTGAGATAGAATATATTAGAAACCCTAGGTAGCATGACAAACCATAAGTTGTATTACTAACCAATAGAATCTCATAAATATATTCTCTATTAAAATAATTGATAAATATAAAAATAAAACTCTTTCACTTTTGAAAACATTTCAAAGCATTTTATTTCCAAAATCATGCATCAATATTTTATCATTCAAAATCATAGGCTAAAGCTATAACTTTTGAACATAAAATCTCTCGAATGGAATAGTTACCGAATGACGACCTATACTATCTAATCTTCACAAAGATCTTCAGTATACGGATCATCTCTTCATCTTGATCACAAAGACCCTCCATCTCGAGTTTTGTGTAGTTTGATGTAGATCTTGTTTGAAGCGATTTTCCTTAAAGTTATGCCTGGTTAGCTATAACTTCCAAGTTCACTTCCAAAGTTATTCCTGAAGTTGTTATAACTTTGTCTCACAGACTTTATCAAAGTTATGTCTAACTTTGATCTTTCTTTTCATAATTGTTGCTAGCTATAATAAGACTAAAGCACACAATTACACGCATATGATATATCGAGTAAAACATATTATTACGTAAACGCATGTCATTATCAAAACTATGAAATTGGTCCAACAAATTCCCCCTTTTTGATGATGACAAGTCTCATATGATTTTCTCAAGAGATCTACTTAACAATGTAACTAAGTATGGTTCCCCCTCAACAAAGCACTCCAAAGTTATAGCAACTTTGATCGCAAGAACAAAACAACTTAGCCAAAGTTATAGCTTGAGAGAATTTAAGAGATAACGAGTCTTGACAAGGAGCAAGCTTAAGCAAAGACTCAAATCATATCATTTCTTCCCCCTCTTGGCATCATTGAAAAGACAAGAACAAAGAAATGAAACGACTAGAATAACACATGTCAAGGCAAGAAATAGATATGCAAAATACGCAATATAACACGATATATATCAAGCAAAATAAAGTGCAAATGTTGATTAAAACTACAAACCACAAAAGATATTGTTAGTTGCCATTGGGCCGAATAGAGATAAGTAGTTTAAGAAACAAAACAAGCTAAGGAAAGAAGATCAAGGCTTTTTGGGTTGTCGGATGATGTTGGGATTAATGTAATCGGGTCGGGTGCGGTACTCGAGAGTAGAAAGACGATCAAGGCACGTCGACACATGAGTAGCTTGGGCGGTGAGGCAAACATCGAAGTTTCGAACTTTCAAAGAAAGAGCCTCCGTCGCATCAAGTATAGTGTGCATCCCCTCACGCATTTCCGAACCGCTTTTCACCAATGCACCTCCTTGGCTCACCAAGAATTGCATCCGATCCCTTTGCCTATACATCTCTTGTCGAATATACATTCCTCTCTAATTTTGCTAGGCAATCATCAACACCCGTCATCCAAGACCTCAACTCACTACGCACACCCGAACCGACATGGTCACGGTTAGAGCTAGTGTTCCCCATAGCCACGGTTTTTTCATTTTTTTTTTTTTTTTTTTTTTTCAACAACCGCAACAATTTTCTTATCTTGCGCATCAAGGCGCTCCATTACTTTTCCCATAAACACATCCAATTTCGATTCAAGCCCCGAAAAATCAGCCACATTCGGTTCACAACAACCGAACCACCTTTTGACATAAAAAGCAATTTCGGACCAAAAGCCTCCAATTTCATGAACTCACTAACACCATCTTGTACCCTTTTTTTTTTTTTTTTTTTAATTTGACGCCTTTTTGTACCTTCAAGCACCGAACCCGACTTGGTTTGGGTTTTGGAGTTTGGGTGGTGGTGTTTTTGTAGAATTGGAAAAGGAATCTTAGGTAATTAATTTTAGGGATATGGTAAGGATGAGATTTTGTAAATAAAAAGATATGGTAAGGTATTTTTATTGTGGAGGTTTTCGGCTAAAGTAAAATACATGGATAAAATTTGGCTCAATTTTGGAAAGTGAATAGGATAGGTTTTTGGCAAATATGTGGTTCGTAATTCAATTTCCATAAAACACTTAATATGCAAGATACTCACGTAAAATATATTATATTAAACACAAATATACTAGCAATGAAATATGCGGACACAGTCATATAATCTCGTCTTAATCTAGCAAGTCACGCAGGTTCACAAAATAAATAAGATGAATTTAATTGCTACCGATTAAACCAATTTCCAACCGCAAAATCTCAAAATGTCTTCTCGCTAACGCCTTTGTTAAAATGTCAGCCCATTGAACATCAGTACTACAAAATTCGAGTTTAATGTTGCCCTTTTCTACATGGTCACGCAAAAAATGATGTCTAATGTCTTTATGCTTAGTACGAGAATGCTGAGCTGTGTTCTTAGAAATAACAATAGCACTCGTATTATCACAGAAAACAGGCATGCAACCAACATTAACACCATAATCACATAGTTGTTGCTTTAACCAAAGTAGTTGAGAACATACCAGTCCTGCAGCGATATATTCAGCTTCTGCAGTTGATAATGCAACCGAATTTTGCTTCTTTGAGCCCCAAGTAATTATGCAAGGTCCAACAAACGTAGCAAATCCAGAGGTACTTTTTCTATCTAACGAACATCCCGCATAATCTGCGTCTGAATATCCTACTAGATCGAAATTGCACTCAAGTGGATACCATAAATATAAATTAGATGTACCAATTAAATATCTCAAGATACGTTTAACTGGAATCATATGTGATTCCTTAGGACATGATTGAAATCTAGCACAGACACATACGCTGAACATAATGTCAGGTCTACTTGCAGTTAAATATAATAAAGAACCAATCATACCTCGATATGTAGTCTCATCTACGGACTTACCATTTTCGTCTAAGGTCAACTTTTTATCAGTTACCATAGGTGTGTCCATTGGATGAGCGTTCTCCATACCAAATTTTCTGATTAGCTCCTTGACATATTTTTGTTGGTGAATCTTAATTCCTTCTTTGGTTTGTTGAATTTGCAATCCTAGGAAGAATTTTAGTTCTCCCATCATGCTCATTTCAAATTCTGAGGTCATAAGATCTGAAAAATACTTGCACAATTTATTGTTAGTAGAACCAAAAATAATATCGTCTACATAAATTTGAGCAACAAGTAAATCAGAACCCTCGGATTTTAGAAATAGAGTTTTGTCGACAGATCCTCTTTTAAAATTGTTTTGCAATAAAAATTTAGATAATCTGTCGTACCAAGCTCTTGGCGCTTGTTTCAAACCATATAAAGCTTTATCGAGTTTAAAAACATGGTTTTGAAACTTGCTATTCAAAAATCCAGGAGGTTGTTCAACAAAAACCTCTTCTTCCAAATAACCGTTAAGAAATGCAGTCTTAACGTCCATTTGGAATAATTACATTCCTTTATGAGCTGCATAGGCGATGAGCAAGCGAATAGCTTCAAGTCTTGCTACTGGAGCGAATGTTCGCTCGTCATAATCAATCCCTTCTTGTTGATTATAACTTTGTACGACCAATCGAGCCTTGTTACGAACTATAACTCCTGCGTCATCCAATTTATTTCTAAATACCCATCGAGTACCAATCACAGTTCGATTTGGAGGTCGTGGCACTAGGTGCCATACTTTATTGCGTTCGAACTGTTGAAGCTCCTCTTGCATAGCCACAATCCAGTCGGATTCTGCAAGAGCTTCCTTGATGTTGGTGGGCTCTATGGTAGACAGAAAAGAATAGAATGAACAAAAGTTATTTAAAGTTCGCCTAGTTTGAACTCCTTTAGTCAAACTTCCTAGGATACTATCCATAGGATGAGAACTCATATATTTCCATTTTTTAGAGTTCCTAGGCTCATCATCATCTGATGAACTATCACTTTCCTCAAATGATTCAGAATCAAGATTGGTTCCCCCTGAGTTGGACTCTGGGGTTATAGCTGAAGTTGGTACAACTTCAATTACACCATCTTGGTTCGGTTCAAGTTATAGCAATCATCATCCATCTACTCAACTTCAGTTTTCCTTTTTCCTTGTTTGGAGAAAGAGACATTCGTATCATCAACAATTGTCTCAGTTCTCTGTTCAAGGTCATTTGCGGATTTATCGAGTTCATCATTGATTCCTTCAATAACTTCTTCATTATTTGCTGGCACGTCATCTCTGGAGAGGCGAAAGTCTGGATCATTCATGTCCTCTTCTTCATTCTGTTCAACTTGCTCAGGCACATTATCTTCATCACATACAATATGAACACTTTCTTCTATGCACAACGTTCTTTTGTTAAAAACTTTGAAAGCTTTACTATGATTAGAATAACCAACAAACACAGCTTCGTCACCTCGTGGATCAAATTTGCTCAAATTACTTTTTCCATTATTATGGACAAAACATTTACTCCCGAAGCAACGAAGGTGAGCTATATTGGGTTTCCTCCCTCTTAAAAGTTCATAGGGAGTCTTTTTGAGAATAGGTCTAATCATAGCTCTATTGTGCACATAACATGCAGTACTAATGGCTTCTGCACCAGGAAACTTTTAGGAGGCCAAAACTACACAAAAGGGGGGAAAGTGGGGCCAATGCCTATAAGTTTCTATTCAAGTTCCAAGACACCATTTTGTTTGTTTGTGCGGGCCGGTTCGTGGTGCAGAAAAGTTATGTCCTACACCATTCTCCCTACAATATTCTATAAAAGCTTGATTATCAAATTCGGTGCCATGATCCGTACGAATGGAAACTAACTTTTTATCATACTTGTTTTGGGCGAGCTTCATTAGTACTACAAACTCATCGAAAGTTTCATCTTTAGTAAATAGAAAGATAGGCCATACATACCTGGAGTAGTCGTCGACTAGGACGAATACGTACCTTGATCCACCGCGGCTTCTAACTTTCATAGGTCCACATAGATCCATGTGTACCAACTCAAGTGGACGCTCTGTACTTACTACTCGTTTCGGTTTGAATGAAGATCTAACTTGTTTACAACGGGCACATGAGTCACACATCTTTTCTTGTTCGAATTTGATTGAGGGTAGACCCTCAACTAAATCCCAAGACTTGAGTTTCTTTAAAATCGTTGGACTGATGTGTGCAAACCTCTTGTGCCACAAGCATGAATCATCCACAGTGACTTTCATGCACGTAAAGGAACTTGTAGTGACTTTGTTTAAATCAATCATATACACGTTCCGTTTACGTAGACCTTCTAAGATAACATTGCTAGTTCCTTCAACTATGATACGACAAACATTTGAATGAAAAACGACTTTGTTGCCTTTGTCACATAGTTGAGAGATACTTAGCAAGTTATGCTTAAGGCCATCTACCAGATAGACGTTATTGATAGCATGTGAAGAAGATATACCAATCTTACCTACACCGATTATGTTACCCTTCTTATTATCTCCAAAGGTGACCTTGCCACCATTGAAGGGTTCTAGTGAAAGAAATAAATTCTTGTTTCCAGTCATGTGTCTCGAACATCCACTGTCGAGATACCATAGATTGTTTTCTTTCACTATTACCTGCAAGAGAATCAAATACAGCTTTTAGGTACCCACGCTAAGTTGGGTCCTTTGTGGTTAGTGACTCTATATATTTGATCCTTCCTAACCCATACCTGTTTAACAATTCTTTTCTTTTTAGGATAGGGTTTGCTAGGTTTATTATCTTGATTGTTGTTACGACGCACATTAGGTTTAAATGACTGCTTCTGATTCACATAAGGTTTAGATTTTGAAGGTACAGATGTGTAATCGAAAGCCATGTCATAACACCACCTGAACTCATTGTTTCTAATCTCATCACGTTGAGATTCAGGTTCAGACTCATTAACACTAGACACGTCATGTTCTTTCACAAAATCAGTTTGATTTTTGTTATCGTTGACATATTTGACACAATTATTTTTAACATGACCGTTGTGACCACAATAATTGCAAATCAGATATTCTGAAAGATTGACATACTTCCTTCTTCTGAAATCACGGTCAGAAGGAGTGGATTTGCACTTATCGTGGTCTCTACGACTATAGCATTCATGACCTAGACCTTTCTTCATGTTATTGTTAGACTGTTCGGTAAGGAAGTCTAAGACCTTTTGACTTCCTTCCCACTTATCATGAACTTTTCGTGCATGTAGGAGCAATTCCTTCAAAGACTGAATTTCTTTTTCACACGACGAATGATCTACATTCGAGTCTTTGGAGGGATTGTTCTTTTTGAAATTTTCACGAAAATCATTGAAACGTTTGTTCAAGATAAGTTTCTCCTCATTATGTTGACTTTTGGCTTGGGAGAATTCAGCCTTCAAATCTTTCAATTGCTGAGAAAGAAAAGAGTTTACTTTCTCATGATCAAGAATAACAACTTCCTTTGCCTTAGCTTGAGATTGTAAAAGCTCATTGACTTTCTTCAATTCTAAAGTTATAGCTTCATTAGCTATAACTTTGGCTTGAAGGTGCTTAATGTTGAGCTTCAACTCTGAGATTATAGCTTCATTAGCTATAACTTTAGACTCAAGAGCTTCTTTCTCAACATTTGTCTTGTCTGAAGTTATAGCTGAAGTTGCCATAACTTTAGACTTGAGCTTTTTAGCTTTGGCCTTAAGAAGTTGGTTTTCCTCAGCAATGTCAAGAATTTGTTCTTTAAGATCTTTCAATTCTAGACTCTGCTCATGACAATGATCTAAGGCTTCTTCAAAATACTTAATTAAAGACTTCTTAGATAAATTCTTAACTTGCTTTTTAAGTTCAAGATGACTAACCTCTTCATCATCTTCTGAATCTGGTTCTGAATCTGAGTTGCCAACAAGACACATCTCGGATTCGCTTTCATTGTCACTGTCAGAAATTAGGTCAAGACTGACGTTGCTTAGACACAAGTTGGCGACTTCCTCTTCCTCTGATTCGTCGTCCTCTGTGTCGAGATCTCCCCAGCAATAAGCCATCATTACTTGCTTGAATTCCTTCTTGGTTTTGTCTCGTTGATTTTTGTCTTTGATTTTCTTCCATGTGGGGCAATCTTTGATCATGTGATCATTATCCCCACATTTGAAGCAACCACGACTTGAAAGAGACCCTTTTGACTCAATTGGCTTCTTGTAAGATTTGTTAGTGTTGTTGTTAAACGTTTTCCCTTGTGGTTTGTTAAAGAACTTTTTCTTAAAACGTCTAGCAAACAACACTGTTTCATCTTCAAGATCCGAATCTTGTCTTTCACTAGATTCGGCCTGTAAAGCCACCTTCTTGCTATTACTATCATTTGCCGCATCTTCATCAAGAGTAATCTCATGAGCCATTAGGGTTCCAAGTAGCTCTTGATAAGATAGGTTAGATAGGTCTTTACATTCCTCAATTACCGTCACCTTAGGTCTCCATCGTTTAGATAGACTTCTAAGGATCTTCCTGGCAATTTCCTCGGAGTCAAAAGTTTTTCCAAGATTTTTTAATTCATTAATGATACTGGAGAAGCGAGTGGACATGCTGTCAAGCGATTCATTTTGTTCCATGGAGAATAGTTCGTATTTTCGCATAAGTAATGCAATACGTTGCTTTTTGACAACAGTTGTCCCCTCATAAGCTAACTCAAGACCATCCCATATTTCCTTGGCAGTAGAACTAGATGAGAAACGATCAAATTCAGTATGGGTCATGCCGTTTTGCAACAGACTAATAGCCTTTGAATTTTTCTCAGCTTTCTTATAATCTGCCTCAACATAGTCATCTTCTTTCTTTTCGATAGAAGTGCCAGTGGCCGTTCCAAGCATGATCTTATTAGGACCATTCTTAATGATTAGCCAACACTCCCAATCGTTACCCTTTATGAAATGGGTCATCATATTTTTTCCATAGACTGTAGTTCTTCCCATCGAATACGGGACACTTCAGATGTTTGGAATCCATTAAAATAAAATTAAATGCAGCGGAAAATAAATAAAAATAAAAAGATAAATGGATCAGACTCCTTGCTGTAAGGCAATCAAGAGCACGAGGCTCTGATACCAATTGTAGAGTCTATTGATCGAATACGAAAGAGGGGGGGGTGAATTGAGTATTAAAAACTAGCCCCACTTTTTCGATTTATATGATATGTAATTAATTATTTGATCTTATGAATTAAAATCAACTAATCAATTAATCAAAGTAAGCATAAATAACGAAATAACGAAAAAGTAAAGAGATAAGAGAGAGGCACACGATTTTTGAAGTGGTTCAGTTTCACACGTTGAAACCTACGTCCACTATTCTCGATTAATAATTTTTAGTACCTTTCTACGGATTACAAAAATTACCAACCCACTCGTATAATCAACACTATTATTATAACTCAAGGTGAGTATCGCTAAATACTCTATACTATCTTACGCTAATAAGAAAGTACAATATAACTCACACAGATTCCCGTTAAAGAATTGTAAGCTTATAATGATGTACTATTATCCAATAACGTATTTCACTCAAGCGATTGATAATAATTGATGCACGACTCTTTTAAAAACAAACTCTAAAAATAATAAATATTTGCTCAAAGGTTTGCTTTAAAACGATTTTGGAAAATCAACACAAGTAAAATAATAGCCGTGTGAATATGTGTATTTCGTGTGTTTTACAATTTGTATGTGAATGAGTATTTATAGTAGTAGAATCATAGTAGATCTAAAACCCTAGTATAATATTTAATAAAGATACTTATCTTATCATAAAATAATATTTGCTTATCTTTTAGAAATATCTTTATCTCAAAATATTATTTGGTTTATCTTATAGAAATATATTTATCTTGATATCTCAAAATATTGTTGTAAAGATATAGTAGAATCCTAGATTAGGTAAACTAAGGAAACAAGCCTAAGGAGGCCGGATTCACCTAGCTCACGAAACCCTAGGAGGCACGCAACCCTAGGAGGCACAATACTAGGTTTCCACGAAACCCTAGATGGCTCCAACCCTAGGTGGGCTAATTAGGTTAACAACAAATTGAGATAGAATATATTAGAAACCCTAGGTAGCATGACAACCCATAAGTTGTATTACTAACCAATAGAATCTCATAAATATATTCTCTATTAAAATAATTGATAAATATAAAAATAAAACTCTTTCACTTTTGAAAACATTTCAAAACATTTTATTTCCAAAATCATGCATCAATATTTTATCATTCAAAATCATAGGCTAAAGCTATAACTTTTGAACATAAAATCTCTCGAATGGAATAGTTACCGAATGACGACCTATACTATCTAATCTTCACAAAGATCTTCAGTATACGGATCATCTCTTCATATTGATCACAAAGACCCTCCATCTCGAGTCTTGTGTAGATTTATGTAGATCTTGTTTGAAGCGATTTTCCTTAAAGTTATGCCTGGTTAGCTATAACTTCCAAGTTCACTTCCAAAGTTATTCCTGAAGTTGGTATAACTTTGTCTCACAGACTTTATCAAAGTTATGCCTTAACTTTGATCTTTCTTCTCATAATTGTTGCTAGCTATAATAAGACTAAAGCACACAATTACACGCATATGATATATCGAGTAAAACATATATTATACATAAACACATGTCATTATCAAAACTATGAATTGGTCCAACACTTTGTTATGGTTTTGAAACATTAGCTTCATATTTGCTTCAGTCATTCACAAAATGGCTATCAGATGAGAAAAACAATTATATTGCCTTTTACGATATAGGTCATGTAAGACTGCATTATCAGCATGCATAGTTGATAGAGTTTTTTCTATCATGACAGCATCATTTGTTGCTTGTCCGCATAGCATAATCTTAGTTGTAAGGTTATACGGAGCATAACTGAGTCATATTCACTAACAGATGTGAAATCATGGGATCGTATATTCATCTAGTCATACTGACCTTTTGGCCCAATAGTTCTCTCCAGACTCTCAAACCTTTGAAATAGATTATTCCACAACTCTTTAGGATCCTCCACAAATAGATATTCAGATTTTAAACTATCATGAACATGATGCCTTAAGAACACTATTGTTTTTGCTTGTTCCTGTGTAGTGGGATTTTCATCTGCTAAAATTGTATGCTCTATGCCTTTGGCTTTTAGATCAGCTCTAACATCCACCCTTCATTCAAGGTATTTTATGCCATTATTATCAAGAATATCAAAGTCTCGTTTCGCCACATGTGCCATTTTTCTTATTAACATGTTTAACAATAAGTTAATTGTGATAAACTCAATTAAACGTTATATGAAATTTATTTTACAGAAGAAATCACTTGGAACGGCAAGCCATAGTGGCCTGACACTTCTATCCTGAAAAGGTCATGGGTTCGATTCTTAAAAAAAACAAAGATAAAAACAACTGATATATAAGTGATAGGTACAAGTTTAGTCGCAATTTTACCTTATTTATATCTTTATTTAACTCGATTTTATGCGCTTAAAGTGGTTATATAGCTCTATTTACATCCAAATTACAAATAAACATTTATATTACAAATATTTATTTTATTATGTTATTTTCGTAAATGAGGTACTGGTTTTCGTTGTTTTAATCTTTATAGGAAAATTAAGTAAAGACGGACTCAAATTGGATTAACCATATTGAGACGGATGAAGACGGTTTCTATACGGGTGAAGAGGAAACGATTTGAATGAACTTGAAGTATTTGGACCAATGTTATACGCAAATGGTACGAAGTCACCTAGTTGAAAATAGAACGATGAGATACCCAACATGGTTCCAAGAAGTGGATCAAAGAGTAAATTTATTGGTCCCAATCAAAATAGATAACTTGGGCAGAGCTCGCATGACTAGCTCATGACTAGTCCTCTTGAATTTCAATTGGGTTTTGCTTGAAGATTCCATGTGTTGGGCTCATGTTTTTGGACAAATTTCACCATTTTTTGTTGCTTGGCCCATAGAAAGAAGAAATTTGCTACTTCTTTCATCTGAAAGAGCTAGTAAGCGGCAGAAACGGGTTTTGATTCGGAAGGCTCATGTGGCAGTAAGAAGGGGGTTCTCACTTTAGCTTAGATTAGTTTACACTAAAATTTTCATAAATTATGTGGGTTTTTCTATTATTTTTCCTCTCTTATTTTCTCTCTCTTAGTTTAATTTAGATATTAATTTACTTAATTAATTGGGTCCAATATTGAATGTTTATGTAATCAATTTCTAGATCTACTCCAAGTTAGTATGAATTTCTCTTTTCTCATCTTTATTATGTTATTTATGTTGGAGTATTTGTCATCGGCAATAGTGCGATCACATAATTAAATCTCAATAACAATAATACAAAGGGATGATAAATATTATAGTCAACTGGTAACCGTTAATCAGTAGCAATTGGCTTACTAAAGTTTGACGTTACTGTCGTATGACGGTGGTGATCAGTTGATCCCTTGAGGTCACACCTAAAGGACGATCCCTCTAATGATATAAGTTAATTAATTGTATAGTGATACATATTAATTATTCCCTTAAAATGAACATAGTTTAAACTATAAGTGAGAATTATATCTTATTGTAATATGATTAAATAAGATCAATTTATTAATTTAATTGTTATATTACTGAAGAATGGTTAATGTTTATGAAACATTTGAGATAAACATAACTGGTTGATTATGATTACAATTAGTTGTAAATTATATTACCCAAATATGAGATGACCCATTTTATTTACATGTGATTATAAATTAGGACTTAAAAGGTTAAGTTTAATTTATTTGTTATGAAATTGCATTTAAATTAGTTAAATGCACATTTATAAGCTAAATTACATGTTACAAGTCACTTTTCACATCTGTGACAAATGACAAAATCACAAAAATAAAAAGGACTTCATTTTATATATATAAACCCGTTTTGGGGTGGGGTAGTGGGTGTTTTAGGCTTTAAGTGTTGTTCTTATTAAGAATTAAACATGATGATTATCTAGCCTAACACATATGCTCTACTCTATTGCTTTGTAAAGACAAAAAGCAAAAGCCCACCTTTCCCCATGTATGAGCATGTGGCCGGTTGTCATGAGCAAGAAAAGAGGACAAGTTTTCCTCTTATTTTGACGACTAGATCTCATATTTGATATATTTGCTTATCTCTCTAAAATCTAGTATTCTTACACTAAGAAAAGCTTGAGAAGCTTCACAAAACTTGTGTTCATAAATTTCTAATAATTTACTATGCTTAGTAATAAGCTTTATTAGATATAGTTTAAGGGCTTCTTTTATATTACTCTAGTGTAGTAATATTCAAGTGATTAAGGGGTTATCTTGGGTGCCACTAATTGGAGAGTTCTTATACTATGAACTAGGAAATCATTCCTCATATTATAAGCTCAAGAATAAGTATATGAAGGTACCCTATTCTTATGCCCAAAATCGTCAAAATCAATGTGAGGAAAAAGTTTATTCTTATCTTTGTATTATTTAGTTATACATGCATAAGATCCACCTAGTTTATGAGTAAACTATATTAATTTTATTATTAGAAATGTCTAATAATAGGTTTAATAAACTTACAAGCGGTATCAAGAGCCTTGGTTGTTGCATGCATAATCGATCTATAGTTTTTTAGAGTTAATGGTAACTTAATTAAAACTAATAATTTGTGATTTATGAGATTAAATTCACAAAGTCATTTTCATGTTAATATTTTCTAGTCCTAATGTGATTTTAGGTCATACTGATGATTTATGAAAAATTTTATTGCTCAAATATGATTTTTAGTGATTTTATTACATTTTAATGAGTAAAATGGTGTTTAAAATACTACAAATAGTTAGACTTATCTTTTGACCTTGACATTTTTACACGACTTCACATGCATATTTTACATATTGTATGTAATATTTCGTGTGAATTGGATTTATTTCTCATGATTTATGATTTTTATATAATAAAAAAGGAATAAATGGAGGTTAGATGGTTATAAATAGTTCTACTTCGAATCAGACCATTCAATTTTAATATGTTGTCACATACATGTTTTACTCACTGTGTGTACAATTTTAGACAAATTAGATTTGTCTTGCATGATTTATGAATTTTTAATGTAAAAATACCATAAATAGTGACTATTTTAGCAAAAATAGCTCAAATAGATTTCATAGAATGAGAAAATTATTTCTGGTTGATTTTATGTCCCAATTTTTAGATCTAAAGTTTAAAATTTGATTAGATTAATTTTCACATGCTTTAAGTATTTTATTTGATAAAACCGATAAAGCGCAACCGTATTTTCCTAAAAAAATGATTCGAAATTTTTAACCTTATTTTTTGACATTATGAATGTCATGGTGATATCAAATAATGTTCAAAAATTTAAAATTCAAAATTTTAAATTATTGTAATTAAATTTGGATTTACATTAAAATATGATTTTAAAGTCTAAATATGAGCAATTATAAAACAACAAGTTGAATTATTGTCAAATATTGAGTAATGACTAATTTGTTAGTCCTAAAATATTTAGGATAATTAACTTGGATATAAATATTATTTAAGTATTGTTTGTTGATTTTAAAATGTTTTTATCACGCATTTCCATAAAACCGAGTTATATTTGATATAAATTTAAAGAGGACAATCTGGCACTTAAAACGAGCATGTTTTATACATATTATAATGCTGCATATTTTATTTATATAATTTTGAATTATGTAATTTATCTTAGTATGGTCTTAGTTTTAATCGATATTGCCCGAAATGTAAGGGAATATTAATTCAATTCGATTGTATTTTTAATGTGATCTCGTATCACTTTTATTGTAATATTTTAATTTAAAAATGTATAATAGGAAAGTCTTGTAATTTATTATATATTTTGTAATTACTTGTCATTCCGGAGTATCCTAAAGACAGTGTCATTCAGAAAGGTGTTCCGAAAGAGACGGTGTCCTTCGGAGGCGTGCTTAGGAAGTTCAAGGGACCAAAGGAGTTGGTTTCCGAATTTGTAATAGATTATATGCTTTTCTATTTATAGGAAGTCCATACTAGGAAATTTATTATTTGCTTGTATTTTATTTAATATGTTTGCATGCATTGCCAAATCGCCATAACATGACATGCATTTTTATCGAGTCTTCGACCGTGTCTGTTAAAATTATCGTTAGTTCATCGCTTTAGTTCACTTAAACGAGATAGATAATAAATTGACATGACCTCTTCTAAATAATAATTGAGATCAAGCCTTACCAAATAATAGAACCCATGAGTCTCAATTTCACGAGGACGTAGGCTCGGCTCACCGAGGTGCTAACTTGCTACGTTGGGTAAGTGGGGTAATAAAATGTATTACATTGAAATTGGGATTGAGCTCAACGGAAGTATTCGCGACCGTAGCCGCATGTGTTCCGGGCTTAAGATAAATATTTTAGTACTTTTTTATCGACCGAGAGTTCTAAAAGTAGAATCGATTAAAGAGTTAATCCACCGAATTATATTAATATGGGATGAATCGGCTCACCGTGTCCGAGTTGATATGAATTTGGATCTCGGAATCATTTTTAATAGTTGGGTAGAGGTCACTATATAAATGTTCAACATGTTTAAAAGGTTTACAAGTATTTAAAATGATAAATGTTGACACTTCCTTTATGTCTAAAATTTTTAATTAAAATTGTTCAATCGCAATGGCTAGTTCATCCACAACCACTAACGCTCCAACTCTCACAAATGTTTCATGCCTGCGATCCTTCATGGATTGTTGTAAATTAGAAAAGAATGGTGCTAACTTTGCCTATTGGGATGCGCAACTCCGCTTGGCCGCGGATGGTGACGACAAGCTTCGTTACCTTACCAAAGCCTCTCCCACTACACCCAATGATAGAGCAACCCCCGTTGCAAGGCGAGCCTACGAGGCTTACCACAAAGAGTCATCCCCGATCAAAAATGTTTTGATATTCTCAATGGAGGTCGGTCTCCAAAGGAGTGCCATAAAGATGAGCAGCGCCTATGAGATCTACACCACGCTCGTGACCATGTTTTCAGAAGCTCCAAGGATCATCCAATATGAGACGGCATCCTCGTTTTTTGACATGAATATTAAAGAGGGCCAAAAGGTTAGCCCTCATGTACTCAAATTGATTGAGCATGTTGAGACTCTCAAATTGCAAGGGTTTACCATTCTCGGACAACTCGTCATTGATCGAGTTTTACATTCCTTTGGGAAAATCAAAGTATATCTGCAGTTTAGGGTAGATTACAATATTCAAAATATGAAAACTTCTCTCCATGAATTGCACAAGATGCTTGTGCAAGCCGAAAGAGACATGGGGCTAAATGTTACCACCACCATTGGATAGCCCTTAAGAACAATCATGAGTTTCTCGAGGAGAACTAGGGATTCATTCTTGTGTTTGGTAGAGATAACTTAGTTGTGTGTTAAAGATTACACAAACCCAATTTTTTAAACTTATAAGGATTTGTTGAAATCCTGTTGAAATCCTAAGCTAACTTTTATTATTTTAGAAGCGAAGGATTGAAGACTTAATCATTTAGAGTTCCACAAATAGAGACTTAAAACATGATGAGGATAAGGTGGCTTATAAGGAACTAATGGTAGATCCTTTCACCAAGATACCTATTAGTTATCATGATAACGAGTGGGAGCATCTTTCAAGTTAAAGAGCCCAACACTAGATAGAGATCTAGACATGTACGTGGATGAATTTATGTTATTAGGAATAACGTTGAATGGAAGGAAAAAGCAATTCATAAGGTTGGAATAAATGAATACATGGTATATTCACTACCCAAGCCTTTATTGCATTTTAACAAGATCGCCATGAAGTGTCATGATCATATAGACTTTAGATTATAAGATGTGAAGCAATAACATTGTGTTGATTGTTCATATATGATAATCCTATTTATCGTTTGAGTTTCTAAAAACTCATTTTGCGCTTTGTTATATCCAAATAGGTTGTAGTGACAACTTTAAACCCTATTAAGTGAACCGGATTAACATAAGCATTGGCCCCTAGTTGCTTATAGGAGATGACGTCTCCAAGTGACTGGAGTCTGATGTGATTGATGGCAAGTTCACGTGCCATAGCGTCATAAGGGAGGACTAGTCGATCACATAGGCAGACTGTATGAGACACTCTGTCGGGCAGTGACCGCTTATAGAGTTCTAGCAATTCATATAGCAAGGTCGTGGCGAGAGCTACTATAGTATTCTTTTTGAGTCAATTCTTTGACTAAAGACTGTTCGCCTAAGATGGCACAGTTTCAGAGTGACTTTGATTTATGCTCTATGACCTTCGTAACTGGGGTCAAATGGGCATCTTTTGGGTCATGATGAGTTGTGTCTATTCGAAGGGAATAGTGCGATAGAAATTGTCCACCCCTTGTCAGGGTTATTAAAAATCTCAAGGCCACTCAAGGAGTAGTGATGAGTCCATTTTCTATATAATTTAACTCTCTATTTTAGCTCGGTTTATTTGATTATTGCACGTCTTTTAATATGTTTGTGAGCTATTTCAGTGTTCGAGGTTTATTGCTTGTGTTTGTTACATTTTGTAGGAATCTAAGCATTTAGAGGCTTTTTTCTAGCACATTAGCAAGCATAAAAGTTCACTAAGCTAAATGGAAGCAAGATGGAATATGGAAGGGTACTATGAGAAATGACAAGCCCAAGCATGAAGATTTGTGAAATGGTTTGGTGTACAAATGAGAAACCAAAATGGAGCCTAAACTAAGGAGTCCACAACTTAACATAGGGATGCTCTTTAGATGCTCATGGGATGTCAAACTATGAAATTAACCGGAGAATTAAGGAGCTTAAAGGTGTATCATAGGATTCCTCTAGCATTTAATTGAGTCATTAAGCAAATGTACCCGGATTAGTGAAACCCCGATCGGGGTTCCCATTCCCTGATCGGGGTTGGGGTGCGGTAAGTTGCATTCGTTTCAAGTCCCTCTCCCTATATAAAGGAGAGGGACTTCGACACTTGGGATCATCTTGGACAACATTCTACACTCTAAAAAGAATCTTTTACAAAATATCATTAGTCATTAGATTAGGTTTAGAATAGTTTAGTTTCCATTAGTTGTTACAAATAATTCCTTTATGTATTTCAATTTATATTACAAGTTTATTAGCAATTTATTTGGTTCCATTGTCTTCTTCAATTCCAAGTTTTATTTCCTTTGTTGAGGTATTTCTATTTTTTGTATTGTTTTGTTATTTCCTTTGTCATTTCCATTATTATTTAGTTATCATGTTTACTTTATTATTTGTTATTAGATTAGTTATCATTATGCAAGAGTAGTAACTTTGTCTAGGGAATTAGATAGCAATGCATAAATAGTATTTGCAATTGTTGAAATGGGATGTTATGATATCAAAAAAGTTGTTTTTATCACATGCTTGCATTGTATTGTTAGTCTTCGATTATTGATCACAATCCTTGATTAAATTTGTTAATTCTTTCTATAAGTCATAGAAGCACGGAATTGAATTAGACTAAGCATGTGTTTGTAAATCAACCTAGCTAAAGCGAGAGTTCGTTAGGACCCGACCTATGGTTGACACTAATATCAAGAGGTGGGTGTCTTTAGACTAAACAATTATCGTTATTATCAATTTCCTAGTTTGAATTGAGCATTTACCTAATTTGCATGTGTGACCCGACCTCCCTAGACTCTTCCTATATTATTATTTTTGTTTCATAAAACCAACCAAACCAATCAATAACCGACGTTGATAGAATTCACCTCATAACAACATGTATAGCAATTCCCGTCTCCTTGTGTTCGACCCTATTACTACATTCATTTGTGTCTAGGTTGTTTATCTTTGATTAGGTGTGCGATAGCCTATCAAATTTTGGCGCCGTTGCCGGGGAGCACGACTAGTTTTTGGATTTTATCTTGTTTTCCTTTGTCTCGAGGAATACTTGTTCCGTGAGACCATTCTCACGGTTTTCTTGTAGTTTTATATCCTTTTTCAGGTATTGAAACTATCTAATTTTGGCCTTACATAATGAATAACGATGGATTCCGATACCCACAACACTAAGGATGAGCCTTTTCATGACTATCTTAACCGTTTTTATAACTATGGTGATCATCTCATGTCCCTAGGACAAGTCATTGATTGGGATTACACGGGTCATGTTCTACTTGATATCATGGATTTTGAGACAAGCGAATTGGCTCTTTACATGAGTTGTGGTAGTGTCTACTACAAGAGAGGGGAGGAGCTTTGGAATTTCTTGAAGTTCATGGCCTCCCAATGTCAATAGGTAGCTTGCCAACAACTTTCCTCGCCGGGTTTCGAAGAGGAATGCTATGCGATTCTTGCTTGTTATCAACAAATGCAACAAATGCTAGCCCAACGCGAAGAGGAACACCATGCGCGTCTGGTTCGTTGCCAACAAATTCTTGAAGAAATGGCGCGATCGATCACTACTTGTGCTCTTCCACCCTCCTAATGTAAGTCTTCTCTCCCTAATGATTTTGAATTATTGGATGACGATAATGATGGTCCTACTTTCTCTCTTTAAAGTCCCCCTAGTATCATTCCAATTGACCATTTAGAGACTCATGTTGATAATATTAACCTTGTAGTAGATGACACACTTACCATGGATGATGTTGGGCCCGTTTGTAATAAAAGGGATGCGGTTTTGCCCGAGTCATTTGAAACAAATCCTTTTACTTGGGATATAGTTGATCCATTTAAGGTTGATGAAGGACTTAGTGCTACTAACTTAGAGGTTAAGTGGGATGAACCCCCAATTTTTTATGAGTGCTACCACCTTGAGTTTTCATACCACCAATTTGAGACCATTTATAATGATAATTTGTGCAGTAACGGTTTATTTTATGGTCGTAAGCATGATGCCCCATCTCTTGCTGACGAGTGGAGTAGTACACTGGTTCTCTTTGAAATCTCTAATGCGCATTTTGATAAAATTTATTCTTCCTTACCTTTGATCTTTCATGCTTATATTTTATCAATTGCTTACATTTGCTTTTGTATTGCTCATGCGCGGAAATATGATCAACTTCTAAGGGCGTTGACATGCTTTTTAGAGGACAAAGGATGCCCATTAGAAAAAATTATTTTTTTGTCAATTTAAAGTTTTTGGACAATTGCAATTTCAATTTGGTTATAATAGTTAGACATTTAGACATTTAGTTTGCTTTAGTTTGTAGTAGCTTGTCTTTTACCTGTAACACCCGCAAATGTACCCTATTTTTATAGTAAAAATATTTTACGGATACTTTTCAACGAAATTTAGCTTTAATTTAGAATTTAATTTTCCGAGTCGAATTTAGAATTTCCGAGTTCGTATTTGGATTTTACGCGAGATTTCAAGTGAATCCCGTCTTAAGTCGTCTTTGACTTTTTCTTGACTTTTCCACTTACACATCTCATACTCCCTCTTAACCTAATTCATTCCACACAACTCAACTCTTTCTTCCTCTCTAAGAAAACCCAAAGAAACCTTGCCTCCATTTTTGATCCGTCTTATAATCGTCATAACTCTTTCGTTTCTCGCTCAAATTCACATAAGTTCGTCTTATTCTTCCCCTCTCATCTTCCTCTATCCGTATTGGTAATAAAATTACCGTCTTTCTCGCTTTTCAATTTATCCGTCTTTCTCAAAGGTGAATTATATTCATCTTTTATTATCTAATTGTAGGTGGAGACTAGGAAGACTTAGAAATCGTTTGAAGACGCGTAAAGGTAACGGTGAAGGGTTACTCGATATCATTTACGTGTTTTATATGTTTTCTATGTTATTAATCGTATTTAGATTAGGATTAGTAATCATAGGAATTGTGTTGTTGATGATGGTTGTTGTTAGTTGTTAATTGATATGAGAATTGATGGTTTGTGATGATAAATGAGGATTTTTGGTTGATAACATGTTGGGATTTGATCGTGCCTGAGTCCCGTGTAGGACGCTGGCAGCGTTCTTGGACGCTGGCAGCGTCGTGGGGCGCTGGCAGCGTTACTCGCTGCCGACTGCAGTTTTCCTGCACTGACCCCTTTTCGTAAAATGATCATATCTCCTTCGTTACTTGCTTGTTTTGGGCTTGTGACATCCCGTTGGAACCGTAAGAGGATAAGTTATCACCTCCATTTAGAATTTCTGCAATTGGATGTCTAGAACTCTAGTTATGACCGTTTGAAGTGGACCCTTGTTTTAGTTGGTTTCCAAACAACGTTGTTTTGGAGAGGTGATCTATGTTTTTATTCATTATGCTTCATAAAATTGTTCTAATGCTTATGTATCATGTATTGACTCATGTTTATCATATTTAAACTTATATGATTCCCTATTCTCATGTTTTGTGACGGTTTTTGGTATGTTCCCACTTTGAGTCGGTTTTTACAAAGGATACGGTTTGAGCACTATTTGGTCTTGTGCTTTGTTTTCTCATTCCCTTCGCTACCTTCCCGTTCGTAAGGCTGGAATGTCGGAACGGAGAGGTATCCTACTGCTTAAATGCATGTGTTAGTGGGCATATGACGACGTTGTTGGGAGTTGAACGCTATGCGTTGATCGACCCGGCCGTCAAATGTTGTGTACTTGCGAGGTGGTGTTATTTGCATGTAGCGTACCGCTTGTTATGAGGCTTGAGCTCTTTTCAGCCTCTTTCGTGAATTGATCTACCGAATTTGGGGTACTCGGCGTTTTCTTTGTAAGACCGAGTCTTGGATGCGAAACGTCATCGCTTGTCGAATCAGAAAATGGTTATTCCGAGAGTCTGGCCAGGTTTAGAATAGGAACCGTATTATTATCGTCGTCCTACCAGGAGGAAATTAGTCTACATATACGAAATGAATTGAATCGTGTATGCGTTCAGGGAATGTTTTTCTCCCGTGGATGCCTTTTAATCATACTTGCCATGTACACGGTGCTAGTGCGTTTCATGTACCGTGAGAGATGTCGTCTTTGTGTGTCGTTTCTTGAATGCGGATTTCATGATAGTATCATGGTCATTGCATGATTGGGCACCGCCAATGTATTGGTTCGTGAATGGATATAATATGATGAATTTATTGTGATCATCGCATGACTTGGATTGGTTTGTTTGTCGAGTCTCAATCTTATCAAACTTATACCGCTAACGGTGAGATGCAAGCCCTAGTGAGCGTATTCGGTTGCCTAAGAGTGTCTTCCCCGAGTCTTTGTATAACATGATGGATTCGGATTTGTACCTCATATGCTCTTATCATTATATATTGAATTGCCTATCTATCCTTATCGTATCTCAAATGTATATCTATATGTATGAATGCTCTACTTTTGTATTTCCTTTTATGTACGTTTAATGTGATATGGCTGGGAGAACCCGGAGTTACTCTCCACTGATTGTGTCGTTCATGTTTTTCATGAATGAACAGGTTGCTTGCATGGATGGCTTTTTGCTTATGCTATTTTGGGTTCGGGTGTGAGCTAGCGGGCGTTGTCCCTGGGAGATTCACCTCTAGTCGTTAATTAGCTAGTTTGCTAATGGCTTTGTTGTTGGTTAACATTTTGAGAAACTACGTCTCTTGTAGTATTTTATATTTGGTTTGTAATTACTGACATTCCTCGTATTCCTATCTTGCATGTATAAAAGTTTTTAAAAAAACTTCATATTTCCGCTTTATAATTCACATGCTTGTATGTTTTATTTTTCCGCATTCGCGAGGGTTGTCACATTAGAACCTAACAAACATCAAGTACACCAAAGACTACCAAGTAAAATCCTTAACTTCTACCCATCTCTCATTTATTATTTCATGGTCAAGTAGTTTAAGTTTAGGGTTCACGTGTGTGCGTCGGGAGCGTTTAAGCTCTGATACCAACAGTGACAACCCTCGCGAATGCGGAAATAAAACATACAAGCATGTGATTTAATTAGCGGAAAATACGGTATTTTAAAAACCTTTTTACATGCAAATAGAAAATACGAGGAGTGTCAAATGTTACAAACCAAATACAAAATACTACAAGAGACGTAGTCTCTCAAAATGTTATCCTACAACAAAGTTATTAGCAACTAGCTAAAATCTTCTAGAGGTGTTTCAATCCAGGGACCACGCCCGCTAGCTCACACCCGAACCCAAAATACCAAGCAAAATGCCATCCAATCAAGCAACCTGTTCATCCATGAAAAACATGAACGCCACAGTCAGTGGAGAGTAACTCCGGGTTCTCCCAGCCATATCACATTAAACGTACATAAAAGGAAATACAAAAGTAGAAGCATGCATATATAGATATACATGTGAAATACGATAAGGATAGATAGGCAATTCAATATATAATAATAAGAGCATATGGAATACAAATCCGAATCCATCATGTTGTACAAAGACTCGGGGAAGACACTCTTAGGCAACCGAATACGCTCACTAGGGCTTACATCTCACCATTAGCGGTATAAGTTTGATAAGATTGAGACTCGACAAACAAACCATGCCAAGTCATTCAATGATCAATCATATAATCAGTCATGTAATCATCCATCCAAACACACCGACACAATGACGACATCTCTCACGGTAAATGAAACGCACTAGCACCGTGTACATGGCAAGTATGATTAAAAGGCATCCACGAGATAAGCATTTCCCTGAACGCATACACGATTACATTTCGTATATGTGGACTAATTTGCTCCGGTAGGACGACGATAATAATACGGTCCTAGTCTAAACCTGGCCAGACTCTCGGAATAACATTTTTCGATTCGACATGCGATAAACATTTCGCATCCAAGACTCGGTCAATCATAGATGCCGAGTACCCCAAATTTGGTCGACATTTACGAAAGAGGCGGAAAAGAGAACAAGCCTCACAACAAGCGGTACGCTACATGCAAATAACACCACCTCGCAAGTACACAACATTTGACGGCCAGGTCGATCAACGCAATGCGTTCGCCTCCCAACAACGTCGTCGTATGCCCACTAACACATGCAATTAAGCAGTAAGGATACATCCCCGTTCCGACATTCCAGCCTTACGAACGTGGAGGTAGCCAAGGGAATGAGAGTACAAAGCACATAGGAAATTTGTGCTCAAACCGTAACATTTGTAAAAACCGACTCAAAGTGGGACATACCAAAAACCGTAGCAAGACATGATAATAGGGAATTATATAAATTTAAATATGATAAAAATGAGTCAATACATGATACATAAGCATTAGAACAAGTTTATGAAGCACCATAAATAAGAAACATAGATCCTCCTCCAAAACAACGTTGTTTGAAACCAACTAAAACAAGGGTCCACTTCAAACGGTCATAACTAGAGTTCTAGACATCCAAATGCAGAAATTCCAAATGGAGGTGATAGCTTAACCTCTTACGGTTCCAACGGGATGTTACAAGTCCAAAACAAGCAAGTAACGAAGGAGATTTGATCATTTTATGAAAAGGGATCAGTGCCGGAAAACTGCAGTCGACTTGGGAAACTGGCAGCAAGCAACGCTGCCAGTGCCCCACGACGCTGCCAGCGTCAACGGACGCTGCCAGCGTCCTATCTCGGGCATGAAAACACGAATTTCACAATTTCACTTAGGCATAACACAACATCATGTATCATTACAAATCATCAATTCTCATATCAATTATCAATTAACAACAACCATCATCAACAACACAATTCCTAAGATTACTAACCTTATTCTAAAAACGATTTCTAACATAGAAAACACATAAAACACGTAAATGATATCGAGTAACCCTTCACCGTTACCTTTATGCGTCTTCAATCGATTTCTAAGCCTTCCTAGTCTCTACCTAAAATTAGATAATAAAAGATGAATATAATTCACCTTTGAGAAAGACGGATAAATTGAAGAGCGAGAAAGATGGTAATTTTATTACCAATACGGATAGAGGAAGATGAGAGGGGAAGAATAAGACGAACTTACGTGAATTTGAGCGAGAAATGAAAGAGTTATGACGATTCTAAGACGGATCAAAATGGAAACTAAGCTTTTGGGGTTTTCTTAGTGAGGAAGAAGGAGTTGACTTGTGAGGAAGAATTAGGTTAGGGTTAGTATAAGTAGAGACTGAGTGGAAAAAGTCAAGAAAAGTCAAAGATGTCTTAAGACGTGATTCACTTGAAAACTTGCGAAAAGTCCAAATACGAACTCGGAAATTCTAAATTAGACACGGGAAATTTAATTCTAAACTAAAACTAAATTTCGCTGAAAAGTATCCGTATAATATTTTTACTATAAAAATAGCGTACATTTGCGGGTGTTACAATTACCCCACCTTTTAAAAAGTTTCGTCCTCGAAACTTGAGAGTAGAAAACAAAAGTATCAAGGACAAGAATCGGTTTTCAAAATTAATACGAAAACTTTTATAAGGGGAAAATTTATGAAACGAGGTTCTTCTCGCAAACGGTTTAAGGAGATTTTCCATAAGTGCGAAACTTTATTTACGAATCACAAGAGTGCCCGTCACGAACGAGAACTCTAGCTATCAAAATCAAATCAAAGTCGAAATAGTGAAATCGAAAATCAAACAAGTGTTAGTAAGTGCAGGACTAGTCACCAGACGTCTCCAATAACAAGTCCAAATATCCAACCAAACACAAAATCCAAATATAAAAGCGAAAGAAATATATTTTCCCCAAAAAGAGGGTACCCAATCCATCTTTAGACTATTTTGAAACGTTAAATTAGCAATAGAATATGGAAATTTGAAGGTCTTTTCAAAGATAAACTCAAAATAACACGACATTACACGTACATAGAGCGACTCGAGCATCACAAACACAATTCAGGGTAAGAAAATGTATATAAACACGCAAAAACAAAACAAATCGAACTCTTAGGGATAGAAAGATCATGATAGAATCGGCAGGAAGATCTACAAGAATTCGACATCACTAACTTCACGAATAACTAGTCCTCTAGAGAATGCAATTTACCCAATTTCCAACTCAATATTTTCAGTCATTAGATTCCTACGAAAATTATTTCATAACCACGAGATTTCAAGCCAATAACCTAAATATTCAGATCCATTTAGTATCCACCTAAGTCCATCGGCACGGTAGACTCCACAACTAACAATCCACATGTAAGATTCATTACGTACTCTAATCTTCTTAGTTTCATCAAAACTCTTACTAGAAACCACCAACAAAATATTTATATCTAGGGAAACATGATCGCTAACAACCACAAGGTAAAGGAGACTTACCATGCAATTCCCTTGATTCAATTTACTTCAAACTCATTATCCTAAATTTGCAATGAACTTTCTCATCTTCGAAAGTCAAAACACAATCAAAGCAACAAACATAAGACTCTTTATATGGCGATAATAACGACGCTAAATTGATAATCTAATGAAATGAAATGACGATTATAACGATACTAAAATGAATCTAAGATAACATGGATGGGAAATAACAATCGAATAGAAAACATAAAGACATTAAACAAAAGATAAGATAGGAATACATAGATGACGATCAACAACGATAATGATAACAATAATAGAAATCCCTTGCTTAGAATAGTCGTTCCATGAATCACAATACTTGAACCAAATAAAGTAGATTACAAAGATGTAATTTTTATTGATCTAAGCTAAAGGTTTGATATAGAAAAGACAGAAATAAACTAAGAACTAAAGATGAAAAAGAAGAAAATGTTCTAGACAAGAGAAGAAAGGCTAGGCTCTCTCCTCTTAATCTAGGTTTTCTAATGTAAAGAAAGAAGTAGAAAATGTGTAAAGAGGATGTGTTGAAGTGTGGTGGCTGAAGCTCTTTATATAGCATTAGGGTTTCGTGGGGAAGGGATCAAGCATTCATCACATAGGATAAAAAAGGAGGAAGTCGAAGCAAAAGTGCGGATCAGCAGACATCCCCGATCGGGTACACCACTTACCCGATCGGGTAAGTTGCAATCTGGGTCCTTTGACTCTCGTTTCATCTCCCCTTGCATATGACTTAACTTCCATCATCCCCCTTGACCTCTTGAGTCGGGTTTGTTGATAGGGTTTGATGTAAAACGATGATTTCTTTGCCTAACTTATCGGTCTTCTGACAACTGCGACATCGTCTTTACTTCTTCTCTCTTTTGAATTAGGGAACCTTCTTGAAATGCGTTTCATTTGGTCAAGCTTGCTTCTTCAAATCATCGGGTTCTAGGCAAATGCTCGGGAATATAGAAAAAGGGCGTAGAAACATCACTTTCCCTACAAAACAGGTTAGAACATAGGAATTCGCCTAGAAGACGATATTAGCTCATAAAATGGCTTAACAAAGCACAAATGACATACAAAACCGAGCTAAATTGCGGGTTAAAATCATACAAATATTCACTTATCAAGGACCGTTTCGCGGATCCGCCTAATCCAACCCTAAACTCTTTCCCTTATCTTTTTTCAAACGGCCGCGAGGCCTGAAGACACCCTAGAAGGGAAGAGTGAACCCTTTTTTGTGGGGACGAGATTAAAACTAGGGGAATGGTATCCTAAAATTTGGACGGGAAAGGGTTTAGGTTTGGATTAGGAAGGACAGCTTCGCGGTCCCGCCTAATCCAACCCTAAACCCTTTCCCTTATCATTATTTGAACGGTCGCGAGACCTAAAGACACCCTAAAGGGGAAGAGCGAATCCTTTTTTGAGGGGACGAGATTAGAAATAGTGGATGGTATCCTAAAATTAGGGCTGGATTATACTAGCAGCCGCAATGTTATGTAGCATACTTTTACGCGATATCGTGGCTGTACATATTTTATGCATTTACATGATTGTTTAATGCACATATATAGTAATTCCATGCATCTGTAAAACATAAGAATCAGTTGAGACAGCTTAGTTGAATGAGTTTGTTGTGGTTCAACATTTTTAGTTATTGAATTTGATGCCTTGCCTATTAATTCCTCATCATGTTTTGATTTGGTTGAATAAAAAGTATAATGTGAGACCAGTTTTTTAGATGCTGGTTTTTTCTTTTGTACGACATTTTTTCGTCCCTGTCAATGATTTGAGAGATTCTAATATTTACTTCAAAATACAAACCATTACCTAAGTCTTAATTATACAAAGTACAAACCATTATAATTATACATAATATAAAGGGTAGCAAAAAGACAACTTTAAAACCGCTACAGATTAAAGCACCATGTCAAAATACATTACATTTGCAAAATATAAACTTGGGCTATCTAGAGTTTACATAACCTAATCTAAGTTAAAGTTCTACGAACTAGTAATTGTCTTGCAACTACATATGTTGTTTGGAATGTGAAGGTTGCATAGCGCGGACCGCATCATTTATTTCTCAAACATTGACCTCATTAACCACCTTAAGACGTGCTCTCTAAAATGGATTTCGTTCTTGGTAATTATGCAATAGTAGCCTAGCTGCCATATTCTGTGTCAGGTAAGATTTATACCTTTGGAAAACTTTTCTAGAACCCCTACGAACTATCCTAACGCCATTAACATCATTAATTGGCAAGTTGGCTCTGTATGCCGCATGAACAAGAGGAGCGTCAACATGAAAAAGGAACAGTTCAGACCATTTTTTAAAGACAGCGGCCATGTTTGACTTGTCAAACTGACTATCAACATTACTGAAATTTGTCCACATGATATCTTGATCATCAAGAACAACACTTTGTGCTTGACTACGCCTACCATCTACCTGAACTTCATGACCTTCAAATGTCCGACTAAAACTTGCTTTTTTTGTGGTTACATAATCATGAATTAACTATTGTCTATCTTCATCCTCAAGATTGATTACCCACGCAAGTAACGATTGTCCATATTAGACCTAGGTTGAAAGGGGCAAATTTAGAAAACGATATAAGTAGTTAGATAGCCTCCTAAAAACCTACATCTTATCTAGAGAGTCATTGACTCCGTAAGTAGGAGTAGCATATTGAGGAAGCAAAAAGAAGTAAAGCAACGGAATAAACAAATAATTAAGTCGAACAAAGAGGAATCAATTGTATTGAACGAATAAGCAATTAATTAGAATACTAAATGAAATAGACGAATCAATTGTATAACACAAAATTAGGGTTACGATTGTAAACAAATTAATCAGAATCAGTAGAGAACGAGTGTATAATGATAGATCAATGATAAAATACTAAATTGAATAGATGAAAACCTAATTAAACATACATGAACACTTGAAAACAACGAAAGCAGAAGAAAGCAGATTTAATCACGTATTAAAAACGTACAGAACTAATTTGAAGCACAAAAATAGCTAGCAAAGATTGAAGAATAACACAGAAATAGGAGAAGTAGGAAAAATTAAAGAGAACGAAGAGAAGAAGCTTAAATAACAACAATGGCGGATGATCGTTCCATGATCGAAGGAAGAAGAAGATGTTCGAAGAGAAAGCGAGAGTGAGTGAGAGTGAGAATGAGAGTGAGAAGAGAGAGAGAGAGAGGGGGAACTTTAATTTTGGAAAATTGATTATGACGGTTTGAAGGGGGAGGAGTGAATAAATGAGAGTGTAGCTGACTAATCTTGAACGTCTAATATTATTAGATCTAAGGGATGTGAGTGGTTCTCACAGTTTATGATGATATAAGCTTGTGTGTAATTATTGTGTCTGATCACTTACCCATTGTGAACCATTTGTGTGCATAAGGCTGGTGTTACATACTTCTGGGTACGAGACTCGTAATTTTTACTTGTCCCTGTAAGTGGAGATGACACTCTCGATTATAATGCGGATTGATATTTGGATTATGTTGGGGTTAAAATAAACCTTATATGGACTGATGACATGGCGCGCAGTAATTGGTTAAAAGCAAAGCACATGGATTTAAGACTGGGCAAGATCAATGTCTCATATTAAAAGCAACAAACACAACTTGAGCAACAGTCAAATTATACCAAGTCAGCAACAACCTCCTGAAAAATAGGACGTGCAGAGGAGATCTCGCTGGAGGGTAGAGAGACGTTGAAGAGCCGTTACCTGCACTATAAAAGCTAGCAGCAGCACAGGAGCAGAGGGGACATTCTCATTCACTCACTCTCGAATCAACATACAAGAGCCAAACAATTATAAAAGCAAATTCTCCCTTGTCTTTGGAGGTATTCCGACTCCCCCCCCCCCCCCCCCCCCCCCCCCCCCCCC
>JAIUZE010005154.1:0-27500 GCA_022085475.1 Heliosperma pusillum
GCCTAGCTAAATTCAAACTTGTGTCAATCGAATGAAGGTAAAAATGGTGGATGCGATGTAGTCAGGTTCAAGGTAACTCCTTCTCAAAAATCAAGCTTTTGGATTAGGCGAGAGTTGACCGTGCGAAACGAAGTCAGCCGTGCGAACTTGAAACAGGGAAGTAATGACCGTGCAGAGTTGGCCGTGCGGAACAAAGTGAGCCGTGCGAAATCTCAACTTCGCACACTGTTCACCCCGGCCTTATACGACTTCGTTTTGCGTGATTTTAATCTTGTATAAATAGACCAAACCTGAAAAGTTGAAGGGGGACTGATGTTTAGAGCATTTTTAGAGAGAGAAAAACTCAACCACTCTCTTGTAATTGGATCTATAGTTCTCATGATTTATCAAAGATTGAAGCTTTATTTTCCTTTCTAATTCTTTTGTTCTTCCTTGTCTTTCATTGTTGGTACTATCTCTTTCTCTTTCATTATTTTTATTTGTTCTTATTTTCATTGTAGTACTTAAAGTTTGAATTTTTAGAGTTAGTTTGTTCGTAAATGTTCTTCCTTTATGCTTAGTTGTTGTGGAATTTTAGTTTTATTGATTCTTAGTTCCTTTTAATTGAGAAATTACTTGTCTTGAATAAAAATCTAATCTTTATTATGTTCAACATTAAAGATTCAATCTTTATTAATTTTTCTTGTGTTATCACTATGAGTAGTGAGTAGTCTTCTTACTAGGACTCGATTAATCCCCGACATGAGTGATTAACCTAATAAATTCCGCTTTAATTGGTTGTTGGGGGATTTGGTTGGGGCTTACCTTGGGATTTGATTGTTTAGTGTTTTATTTGGGTTTGTCGTTGATTCTTTACCCTTGACCGTCGACGGGAGTTGATTAGGTTGAGAGTCGGGCTCTCCCCATCTAGACTAGTAGTTGATTTGGGTTGAACCCGGGAGGGGGAACTTGAAGGGGACACCTTTGGTAGTCGGTTTGAATATCACCTTTGAGAAAAGGGGTTGGAGGACCGGGGTTTATCGCGTACTTATTTACCTTGACTAATACTTGAGTATCTTTGGGATGTCGCGCGTCCTCGGATGCTTGAGTGTTGTGTAAGGGATTCTGGCTTATGAACCCGGAAGAGAGATAGGTCGGTGTTACTAGTGTCCATGTGTGAACCCGGAAGGGAGATACTTGGCGAATTAGAGGCGTTTCCTCCTAACGCATCTTCCTTAACAACCAATCGACGGGGTTTGATAGTAGTTGCAAATGTCGGTGGAAAAGTCGAGTCCTAGGCTTTTAATCATTTGATTTAAACCTTATCTTATTAGCTCGCTATAGTTTCTTTAGTCCTAGCATTAGTTTAATTTTATATATTTGCTTTTTAGTTTAAATCGTTACTCTACCTTCCTAGTTTTATCCGACTTAGCTAAACGTTTGAATAGAAACGATTAGTAATCACCTTGCTCTCCGTGGAAATCGACCCTCAAGTGCTACTTTGACAACCGTGCACTTGCGGTATTTAAAACAACACATCAATTAGGTAGTTAATATCTTTTGTCAATTCAAGTACTCCTTCGTTAATACTCCGTATCTTTTATCAGTAGGTCTTGCTTAAGACGGGTCGGATCTTGCAACGAGTATTTTGTGAGAGGAAATGGGTAGAGGGGACAAGGTGGGCACCCCCATGTGCTCTCCACTCACCTTTGATGGGTATTTTGTGAGAGAATATGGTATCCGTCTTAAGCTTAAGACGGATACCTCCGTCTTAAATAAGAATTTGTGATCTTTTATTACATATTTGTAAAAATTCTAAATGTTTCATATACTCCATTTAGTTGTACTCCACAAGACGACAGATGAATCAAACATGATCTCACATGAATTTATTTTCTTTTATGTTATTGGAAGAAATTTTGAATATTCTTCTTGCATAAGAATAGTGTCCAAAAAGTAAATATGATCATTGGATTTGAATGGAAGAAGTGTATACTAATTAATTGCAATATAGTCATGTAACTATGTAAGCAAAAGATAAGTGTGGTTTTACCATGAAATATTTTTAAATTATGTCATATGATGTCTATGTTATGCTGGTTGAAATAATGTCCTCAAGTGTCTAAGAACTGTCCAAGCTTTATTAAGTGTCTAACACGTATTTAATTTATTGTACGAGTATCGGTATCAGACAAGAACGCGCTAGATGATGAAAGTGTTCGTGCTTCCTAAAGGATGAGTGGTGGTCTGTCAGTTACGACAGTTAGACTATATATCCGTTGATAGACGATTGTGCCGTTGTGGGCTATCAGTTAGGTTAATCTAATTTGAGCCAAAAGTTTGGTCAGAGATTAGATACTTCTTACAACAAAATTATATTTTATAATAAAAATAAATTTGCTTAGGGCAATAACATTCTTGCTAGTAAGCCTTAAGCTGAAATCTGCAAAGTGAGACACGACGAATGGTTACCAGATCGTTAACTGTCTACTGTGTCGACCCTTGTCTAGCCCTTAAAAAACGATAACCATGCCTCATCTTTGGCATGTCGTGGCGTGGAGAGAATCGGCCAGAATTAAGTGGTGCGTGGGGGCAATGCTCACCTCGCGAGCGTGATCAAACTGGCACCCTTACGGCCTTCACCATAAGGTTGATGTTTACAACATGTATAATTATATAAGACATAGAGTATCTATATTTTACTCTCACATACACTCTGTTTCTAATTCCACGCTATCAAAGACGTTGGGTATTTAAATTATAATCTAACCCGTATTTTTTTCTAATAGTACTTGAATATAACCCGTATCAATGCCATGTTACATGGCCAAAAGATGTCTCATTAACACTTGAACCAAAATAGAGAAAATTGCAAGCGAAAGACACATCTCAGAATAATGTCTCTTTCAATATAGATATAAGATGCATTATGAGAAGAGGCCCAAAGCATACGTTACTCTAAGGCTAGCCACAAACTCAGGCATCACACACATAGTAACAACTATGTAGATAGTGATCTGACTGCCAAAATGATGATACTCCTTACTTATATGAAAACAACACTTACCAAACTCATCAATTCATTCACTCACACAATAAGTACTCTCTTAAACCAATGCTAATGTATGCCTCATTTATTACTACTCTTGAAATAATCATTCAAAATGAAAGAATACAGGGCTAAAATGACAAACTCAATTTACATTGTAAAGAGAAAACAAAATTCATACACAGCCTAACCAATATTCGACACACATTACTTTTCTAGGAGTCTAAAGAGACATACTCTACCGTTTGCTTTAATGTTTTGTTCACAACAATGATACTGAATCATTTGTAGAAGGACACTAACGTTGCTCGACAAATAACTTTGAACAATGTGTACTCCTATCTAGGACTACGTCTAAAGGCGCCGATAATCCTGTCAAGTGCCAACTCTCCCACCATTATCCCCGTGTTCCCTGAGTTCCATCAACCACCGCGAATCACCATCTCGGTACCAACGATCCTACATATGACGATCAATGTATAATGTAATTGAAGCAACAATACAATCATGAAATCACATGACTTAAAATGCAAATTAGCACCATTTGTAAAAGTTCAAGCTAAGTATATTATACCTCAAGTTGTTATTAGTTACCAATAGAAACCATTCACTTTTTGCTTCTTTATTCTTCTTAAAACCCCATCAACGGCAATATCAACGGCATCTTTTATGGTCCCTAACCCTTTATTAGGCTTTCCATAAATAAACTTAGGAATAAACTCAACTACTTTTTCCCTCATTTTGTTCACCTCATCTTTACTATACTTCTCAAGCACACTTTTAATAGACGTCCCATTTTTCACCTCATCACGGTGAATAAAAACCGAGTAACTATCCGGTTCACCCGGTAAAAACCACTTGTATTGCAAATACGCGGACCGTCTCCAAAAGAAAACCGGAATTGAACCGGCAATCATACACTCGAAAATAGACCGTCGCGTAAAACTGTCCCCTCTAGGCTGCAAACAAAATTCAGAATCAAGAAACGTTTCGAGAATTTCCGTTGTACCGGCCGTGTCATTAGCACACCGAGTCCCGGAACAATCAACAACTCGACACGACCCGCCTGAGTCCCTACATTGATTTAACAACAATCCCCTGAAATCGTTACGAAAAAATCCACGTGTCCCGCCTACAAAACAGAACAACGAGTTTCGTTCCCTTTTCGACACGAAACTCTGCCACAATGCCACATCAGAGTCGGTATTGGGGTGGAACCCGGTCGGATAGGGTACACCAACGTCGAGATAGTCCCAAGGGTTACGTTCAATAAGAAGTCGGGTTATGTTACGCATCGACGACATATGTATACATTTCGAACCCCAATCTTCGTCCTTGGTTCGACGAAAATCCCATGTGATACGTCCCATTACTAAAAAATGGTCCCACCCGTTCGATTGATTGAAATAAGGAAATAATCGACCGATGTAATGTAACATCATTTCGCAATGCGCATCTCTTTCTTTAACGCTCTTGTCACCCCATAAGAATTTTCCGACTTCTAGACCGGCGTAAAATGGAATGTAATAAGCGGCTGCAGATTCCGCCGTCAACGTTCTACATTTATGATTCAACAATCTGGTAATCGTACAAAAATGTCACTCATTAGTTGTAGTGTCGGTTGCGCAATTTTATAGTACTCCGTACAACTTTTTCCATTTAATAAATTACAAACAATAAAAAGCAGAAATTTAAAAATCATATCATCACAACATTTTACTTCGAATCTCTTATATTGTTAATAATCAGTTTTATTAACTTTTTCGTCGAAAGAATATTCTCTAATATGCTAACTTTTAGTACAATCCGCTAAATACTCTGTAATTAGTTATTATCTCGTCTCAATTATTTAATTACCTTTGATTAAAATAAATTCATAAGGACGAGAAAATACCTGTTATGAAACAGGATCTCAGACGAGAATTGATCAGTCCAATACCAGGTATTAGCAAGAGAACTCGGAATAACATTATTGATTTCGACAGCAGGGAGACCGAACCCGTTATTCGAGAAAGCGGAGCAGCGAGACCCAAATGGTGATAACTTATCACAATTCTTATGAATATCAACGTTAAACTCAGCCGGGAGATCATACACGTAAAACTTTCCTAGCTCGCAATCGCTTTTATGCGGTCGCGAGTAGAAATGTGTGGTTGTAGAGTTATCAAAATTAATTTTACGAGAATTCGACGCTGAAAAGGCTGAAATCGGGTCTGCTGATATCGGGTCTGCAGCCGCAGAGAAGGTAGAAATATGGTGGTTAAGGCGGCGGCGAGAGAGGAAAAACGGGTGGTAATACGAGAGAGTAAGAAGAGATATTTGAAGAACGATAATGAAAATTATTAAACATGAACGTGGATGAATTGATACGTATGAATAACGTTTAGTAATATTATGGAAATTGAAATTGGAATTGCAGTAATTATTTGGTGTTATGATAGTTCTGTTGTGTTTATCAGGTCGGGTTGATTTCGGGTTTTTCGATGATTTTTCCGGTACCGGGGTGCCGGATTCCGGAGGCATTGGGGTAATTTGAGTTTAATTGAGAAATGTGGAAAGTGGAAAAAGATTTAAGAGTGAGGAATTAACGATCAATCATCAACAACAGATAATTTATGTGGCTAATATAGGACTTGATGATTGCTGCCACTTGTCGGTTTCGGTTTTGATTCGGTTATAATTTTACTTTACAAAATGATAGGGCGCTACCTGGAGTCGCGGGCAAACGGCAAGAGACAAGGGTATAAAGAGTTTCGGTATCATCCGGTGACGCTAATTTTTGAGTTTACATGCATTTGTTGTTGTTGGTTGGTGTAGTTAGTTTGATTGATTTGGGAGAAGATTGAAACAAAAACGTAGAGAAAGGCGGTAGGAAGTAATCGTATAAAAAGGGTGATTTGTTTTGTTGTAGTTTGGTAAGGAATTATTTGTTGGGGATTTGGAACTATAAACGTGAGCTAATCATGGTTTAGAACTACTTTTTGATTCATATAAATACGGAGTAATTGTCAACTCAAAACTTATAAGGATCGTCAAGCTGATTTTTTTTGTAGTTTTATAGATGCCAACTTTCATTTATCTATTTCTTAATTGTACCTCTTAATTATACTTTATTATACTTTATTTGTTTCTTAATAGTGCCTCTTAATTCTACTTAAATTGGACATGGTATGAGACGGTATGTATTATAATATGAGCATTGACGCCTAAAGATTAATTTTATAGTGGTTCGTATTATATCAGGTTATGAGATTCGAATATAAAACCTAATGTTCACAATACCTTAATAGTAACCACTGCGTCTTAGAAATATTCGAACTTATCGAAATTAGACATAATAATAAAAAAATTATCTATTCTGAATTGTTGGATTCAAATTTTGCATAGCAAGACTACAGATTTTCCATGGGTCGTTCCTCAACGCCGTAGCTAAATAAAACTGGGCACGACACAAAAATCTATGGGCAGTGAGTGAAGAGAGTTTGGGCATGACGAGCTGGCATGAAGCACAGCTCGATTGCATGAATTGCCTATTAACTCATACAAAGTATAATATATACTTGTATATGAATGGTTGAGATTTGGCTTGCTAATAATATTCACTAAATACCAAAGAGAGCCCTAGTATCTTCATTTCTTACTTTACTTTTGTCGCAAAGAAATGAAAAGAGTAAATGGAGATAAAGTAATAAATGGAAATCTTAGGCTTTGTTTGGTAAAACTGGATTATAGGTAACTGAAACATGAAAAAAATAGTTGAAACTAAAATTGAAAAAAATAGCTGAAACCTGAAAAGGTAACTGAGTATAGATTGAATAGATAAAAAAAAAGAATATAATGCATGATTAAGTACCTGAAATCTCAAATGATAACCTATGGGCTATGGCTCTGCTTGGCAAGGCAAATGAGCTAGCATTATTTGACTTAATGTAGTTTATTTAACCAAAATTCATGTTAACTTATATTATTGGCAAGTGTTTGACAATTAGTTTATTTACCAAATAAGTTACTTGAAATAAAAAGCTACCCATGGTAGCATTTGAGAAGAATTTTTTTTTAAAAAAACTACTTGTTTTCCTTTATTTTACATTTTTTTCCCTTTCAATTTATAATACTAAATACTTATTATATTCATTTTTGTCATTATACTAAAAATCAGCTACATCTGCAGCTCGTTTGTCAAACATTGTTTATATAGGCCACTAACTTATCACTGTTATCAACTCTTAATTTTCATCTACCTTTTCAGATTTGATTAAAGTTTTCGGTTACCTTTTCGATTTTCAAGCAATTTTTCAGGTTTCAGCTAGTTTTGTCGAACAGAGTCTTGTAGCATTTAATTTCAGCCTTTGAGATAGTTTATTTGAGCAAATAAGGTACTTGTCAAACCAATTGTCAAAAAAAAAAAAAAAAAAAAAAGGTACTTGTCAAATAGTTACAAAAAAAAATTGCCTTGAATTTTTTGTTAAAAAAGATACTTCGGTCAACGGTATGTGAAATGCATTGTCAAACAGAGCCTTAGCCTTTTTTATGGACAAGCCAAATACAAATCATACTATATCATCATATTACTCAATAATAAGAAAATTGGGCTCTCTCTCATTCAAACCAAAGGTAACACTTACGTTATTCGATCATCAAATCAAACTACTCATTCTTTTTTGGACACAAATAAGAGCAACTACTCATAATTACCTACATATTTACATAATATGTCTAATATGGTATATCTAATGTACTTAAGAATGTCCGAAATGATATATTAACACACATATACTCTGTTTAGGTAATGTTATACTCGCAATTAGATTATATGATACACTACAACACTTATTAACTCTCTCTTGTGACAGATATATTCGTTACGAGCATCTAATGGATCAAGTATCCCTCATTTGAATAGATAAAACAACTTTAGAAAATCACAAATAACTTGTTTTTTTCTACCTATGTGGTTATCACTTAGCCTGTTATAAACTTGTAACAAATATACCGTCACAAATGATGAGAAATGCGTAATATTGAATTTGGAAACTTTGCAACGAACCAATGGAATCTCTTGGGATAATCTATGTCAACTATTACTCCGTACTTGTAATAGATAACCGATTAGATAAACACTGTCACCAGTGGAAGAGGCATGCATCATCCACTCTGGTTAAGTCTGACTTCGAAGGAAGAATCGTATCCCCAATGCAACTGTCACTTGCATTGCTGCATAATCACAGCTATTATGGACCTAAAATAAAATTAGTGACTTGTTATTCTTTGATTTAATTATGTAATTATGTATAAAGTATCAACGTGTTTGACAAGTGAGAGGACCGTATGTAGACGAATCGATAATAAGAAAGGGTGGTTTTAAATATACTCCACAATATTCCGGGGCACCGTTTTTGTCTGTTATATGACGGGTTTGTCTTTTAATTCTCACCTTGTCAAATAGAGTCATTATAATCAAATGTGAGGTATCTTTGTCCAAGCCTAATAAATGGAGTTTTCCGATAATTTTTCCGAGTCTATTTATGTGCACCCATAAGAAAGGACACATGTCTAATACCATACATTCACAAATTTTCATTACTTGTCATCTCACTAGTTGAAAATACAATATACAAATTCTTTTTGAAAATACAGTCATTGGTGTCTTGGCGGACTTAGGAATTAAGTAATGGGGAGTACCGGATTTTTTCTATCACATTATCTTCCTCTTTGAGATAAGATTTTCATATTTTCGAATTTTTTCCCCCTAAATTAGGTATTATATAAGTAAAATAATGGAAAATTAATTGGTCCTATACAAAAAAAATTCAATAAATAATATTTCATTTTTTATATTTCTCAAAATACTTTATATGCACTTATAACATCTTTTGTACAACGTATAATATATTTTAGCACTTAAGTCAACAACAAATAAAAATGGTTCAATGGTTTTGAGGTTAGTGGATCACATGAAAGTCAAGGGTTCGATTCATATAACAAGCAAATTTTTTTCATATATAAAACGAAAGAACAAATAAATTACATGGGCTAAGGCTCAAAAATCAACCATAAAATAGTAAACACAGTGTGTAACAAGCAATTTTTTTCTTTTATATAATCCCCATTTTACTAAAAGATTAAGAGCTCTTCAAATTTTTCCCACCTAAATGAAACATCCTATTAATGGGCCTCAATTTTATTATCCTTATTCTATGCCTTTCTTGGGCCTAACTTTTAGGCTAACTATACGTGTGTCGGAAATTCATGGATGATATAAATAGAGTAATTTGTGTAGGATTTTATAGACAAATATGTTCTTAAATTCAAAATTGCAAGATCCTATACATATTTTGGACTACTAATGTCTTGATTGAAACATTTAGTAAATTCAAATTATAAGGGATATTAATGGTCATTACTCTGACTCTGAATTAATATTTTCACAAAAGTTTTAATTAAAAATATAAATATCATTACTCAGACTCTGAATTAATATTTTTACTTCCATTTTTTTCTCAAAACATATTCCAATGATGAGAATTAAGAAACATTAATGTATCGCTAACTGAAATTTTGTAAGAAATTCACTAAAGAAAGAAAAAACTTCATTTATCGGGTATGAAACTTTTGACTTTAAAAATATAAGTAGAAACTATTATTAGTCCTTGAAAAAAATCATCAAAGATGACTTTCTTAAAATGATATTGTAATATTCATGATATTATTCAATTTCTTATTTAATTTTGCATTTTTAGATTTTTTTTTCTTCTCAAAATCAAAACACAAGGATGATAAATTAGGAAAAATAATAAAACTTCTAATATGAAATCTATATAAGTCATTTACTAAAAACAAATCTATATATATACCGTGCATTGCACGAGATCTAAACTAGTGAAAGAACAAAAAAATTACATGGGCTAAGGTCAAAAATCAACCATAAAAATAATAAACATAATGTATATCTGGTAGGATTTGAACTTAAGACCCCTCAGACATAACACACTTACACAATCACTCTACCAACTGAACCATAATAACTTATTACATTTGATACTTATATAAAATTAATTCTGAAAATTGTGTGGTGGGGTGGGGTGGGTGGGAGCAAGAGGGGAGCACTTGCCGGTTGCCACCGAAGGCCCCCCAGGTCCGTCTATGAATGAAACAGTACTTAGAAAAATAAGTTATTTTAGTCATATAAACTAGCTTATTTGTCATATATACCCTAGGTAGTTTTGTATTTCTTTTAGCTTATTTGGTTAAATATATACTCATTAAATACTTAAAATAAAAATAGCTTAGTTGACATTTAGGTCAAACGAATTACTTTGTTCAAATAAGGTACGTAGCTGAAATTGTATGCGAAAAATAACCAAAAGTGACAAAGTCTACCACAAGTAAATGCGGATCATTACAGTCTTTTTGTTAGTTTTGCTTAAAAGCGCTTACGATCAATCTTATTTGATTCCATTATTGAAAATTAAAGTTTTCATACTCGAATTTATACAAGAAATATATACAAGCTTGTGATTATTCAAAATACAAAGTACGAGTGGTATTAATTAGAAAAAAGCAATATTTTTCCTTCTTTACACATTATTGTTGAGTATACTACTAGTTGTATACTTCGAATTCATCACTTCATTAACTTGGAATTTAGAAGAGAAAACAAAAACAAAAGAACATTATGTACTCTGTATCAAATAAAACACTTTTGTATACTTATATAAAATAGGATTATCACGTAGAATATCTCGAGTACCCGTATTTATATTCAACAGACTTACAAACACTTTGATTGTATCCAAAATGTGAGTTAATCAAATGTTTTGATGTGGTTGTTAAGTACTTGTTGACATACATGATACATGCAGTCCACTCTTAACTCATCATAACTAGTTTTGAGGTTATTACTTCGTATGTCATAATTAAATTACAAGACTTATGTTGACTAATTATATTATTATTATTCTTGTGGGGCCGATGTAATTAAGCTTCCATTAATTTATTCTGTAGTATGCACATGCCGTTTCTTAAGTTCATTAAACTCACGCAAAGTCTTCTGTTATTCTCTATAACTCTTACACTAAAATAGTCTTAACATCTTACAATTAGAAAAACCATTAGCTAGATCCCATCATAACTTATAAGGAGTAATTTTTATTACAAATTATTTTTTTATGATTATTTGAGATAAGTATTAATTATGTTAGCTATCTAAAATCGTATGACTTTTAATAATATGATAATTACAGATGTTATTTACGGAGTAATTGATATGTCTGTATGTAAGTCAAGGATTTGATTTGTGTCGCTTTTTTTTTTAAATTATAGAAGTTGATAATGTTTGCATACCCTCGTCTCCTCAAGGTTGTGAGAACCAGCTAATTGATTTAGGGGTATGCTAACGCTACTACCGTTTTATTTAACAACACTTAATATAAGCTACATATAAGACCATAAGAGTCATATTATTCACTCTTACACAAACTTGACTGACATTAGTCACAAACTCATAAATCATAATAGTAGTGTTCCGTGATTTACGAGGGCATGCTTAAGAGGTTTATAATAGTGTGAAAAATACAAATTGTAGAGGATAATTAATTAGCATCACATGTTGAAGTGTTGAACATGTTGTAATTCATAGAGCTAGAAAAACATTACTATTTCTACAGACACATTTACTAACTACAGACAAAGGAAAAGCATTACGTCTTGGTCAAAACGAGTATTATCTGTTTTAAACTTAAGACGGGTCAAATACTAATAATATTTGATTTATTCATGAAAGCAGTAAATAACAGTCTCTATAAGCACAACTACTACTTGAATTGGTAATTTAACAACAAAAGTGGAGTAATTAATTAATTACTTCTTCTTTAATAACAAAGGTCCAACGTTGTCGCCAGTAGCTTTGTTATGCTTCATATGGCCTCCATCACACAGTGGAAATGTCCCTGATCTCCAGCACCTGCACTTACATATATTGTTGCAAACGCGTAGATTAATATATACACAAATTATAGAGCAAGACGTCTTACAGCGTGAGAGAGCCTTTTTTATTGGGTAAAAGGGCCGCTCACACTCCCCACTTGAGTATATAAGAATGCTAGCAATTTATCGTATTTCAAAGTCAAGGAACAGCGAATTTTACGAAAAATAGAAGTGATTAGGAAACAAAAGCCAATTACTAGATAGAAAAAACAATAAGTCTTGCTAAAGACGAGTCACATTTTGTCACAAGCTGAAAAAGGGTAATATGTGACCCATTTAAAACGAGATGTAACCAGAATAATATTTTAAGTGTTAACAGTTTGTCATGACAAATGGTCACATTTATCGCTAAAATGTTGACATTTGGCTCGTTGGCGGCGTGTGATGAAAAGTATCCGTCTTTGACAATTGATGTAAAATAATACAAAAGGGAAAAAGAGAAGAAAAGAACCTGCAGTAAGCAGTGATGTTCTTAGAAAGTTCAGTAACAACAACAGAATCAACAACTTTATCCTCAGTTTTCCTAATTTCAGGATTAATAGTCTCTGCCTTCACCACAACCATCCTTGTATTTCTCCGACTCGACCCGAACGACGGCTTGTTACCCCATACCCCATTAATGTTGCCCACAATACTAATAGCAGAAGCCATTGTTTCCACAAAAATTATACTGTGAAATTCAGAAGTGTTCTGTTTTTTTTAAGAAATGGTTAGGTGGAAACATAAGAAGGGATGACAAGTATTTGAACGTGTGGTTAACACACTTATCTTCCAGATCATGCTGATTTTCTATGTAGAATATCGTGTGGTTGAGTTTTTGCCACTGTTTTTCAGGCTATGGTTGATTTTGTTTTGTTTTTCCACAAATTCTTATTTAAGACGGGGGTATCCGTCTTAACCTTAAGACGGATATCATATTCTCTCACAAAATACCCATCTAGGGTGAGTGGAGAAGCACATGGGGGGTGCCCACCTTGTCCCCTCTACCCATTTCCTCTCACAAAATACCCGTCGCAAGATCCGACCCGTCTTAAGCAAGACCTATTGTTGTTTTTCAGTGTTTCAGGTTGAATTAAATGTTATATTTGGGTCACGAGTCATAGCTAGAGATGTATGGCTTTAAATTTGGGTCACGAGTCACGACTCACGACGCTTTTTAGTTTTGAAGACGGGTTTAGATTTTACGTGACAAATTCAAACCCGCTTAACCTATCTAATAAATCCAAGTTAATATCCTGTTAAACGCCTGATTTTAATGACCTGAGCTGATGAAATATAAACATTATCGAGCTGGATTTTACCATTACCCAAAAGACTCGACATAAACTGATCGATTCAAATTAAGAGAGACTCGTTTCTCACAAACTCTCAGACACGATGTGGTGTTGAATATCAAACTATCTATTCCATTTTGTTATCCAGTCATCAAGATCAGTGGCCACAAACGATTCCACAATCACGACTGTAAGCAATATCACAATATGCAGAGAATGTAAATACAAGGATCAAGGATACAAGACCCGGACAAAATATACAAAGTACTTTTATAGGCAGTGAATAACTAATACATGTGAATCCATTTCTATGTAAATACAGTGAACACAACAGAAGTGTGTACAAAACACAAGAGCAAACTCTAACCTAATAATAAGCGAGCATCATACAAAACTCTGAAACTGTATGCTAACAACCTGAGTACGTTATAACAGTTGGTGTTACAAGAAATATTCACAAGAATGTGAGGTTTTTATTGTTTGCCGTTTGAGACATATGCAAAATAACATCATTAACCAACCGATCCTTCTAATTTGATGCTCATGAGTTGATTCACCTCAGCACCAAATTCATCAGGAAGCTCGTTGAAGACATCCCTGCAAAATCCCGAGATCATGGCTGCCATCGCCTTCTCGTAATCAATGCCTCTTTGCTGGAAGTAGAAGAGCTGGTCTTCCCCAATCTTGCTTGTACTGGCTTCATGCTCAATTCGGGCTTTAGGGTTCTTAACCTGTAATGAAATGCAACAATAGTTAATGAAAGAAAAAAACAACAGACAGATCTAGGTCACTTAAAAGCCTCGTAGTTCAGCCCAACCCATTACCCCGATAACTGAATAAAGAACGCATACAAGAATGAATGTTACAAGAACACAAAAGCTTATATGAGATTGTCGCACATGTGGCAATTTATTATGGAAGTCGATCTTCAAGGGTCATGTTTCATATTTGAAGCATATTCAAGCACATAAAGATGACATGAAGGGATTTATGCATTTTCAACAACTAGAATCATGCTTACAGACAGATTACTGCGCAAGGTTATCAGAAGCAGTTTTTTTGCAACCAAAATTTGATAAATACAACCGTATTCAACTAACAATGAACAGTTTTTTGCAACCATAAGTTTAAATCTGAGTTGGACTGACAGGGAGAAAATGATGGACACTCGTGTTCTATCTGCCAGGCAGTGGAAACAATATAACATATTGCAAGTTTGCAACAGCTGACAGCAATTAGAAGTATTCTTCCCTGGACATGTACACAGCAACACGAACCCATAAAGAGAGAAATATAAATCGACTTTCACACTGATTCCCTAACAAAAGCATATAGCGACCCTGATGAATGAAAAAATGCCAGATGACCGCAAACAATTAACCTCTTCTAACACAGCACTACAGCGAGAGGAAGACAAAAAAGAACTGGCAAAAACAGCATATGTAATGCAGCCCTATCAAACCACTTGGGAAATAAAACCAATTATGTGGAACTACATACCTAACCTTTTAAAGTAACTGCAAAGATAAAGTTTTCAGCAGCATAAGCAAACAGGCAATTTTTTTAATACCGAACTCAGAGAAATTAGAGACTAATAACTCTAACTCAAGAATGTTAGAACTAAATACCTGAATATAAGGATATGTATTGGCAGCTGCTTTATCACCAATAAGCATAGAATCACAGACTGAGGAATTCCGAGCATTATCTGCTTTCGACGTAACCTGCACCAGACCCCTATACACATTCCTCGAATTCCCAGCTGAGATACCCTTAGATATAATTCTACTTTTTGTATTCTTACCCTTATGTATCATTTTTGTCCCGGTATCTGCTTGCTGGTAGTTTTTCGTCAAGGCAACCGAATAAAACTCGCCCACAGAGTCATCCCCTTCCAAAATAACACTCGGGTACTTCCAAGTAATAGCTGACCCCGTCTCCACTTGTGTCCACGATATCTTAGACCTAGCCCCAGCACACAACCCTCTCTTAGTAACAAAATTATAAATCCCTCCTCTCCCTTCCTCATCCCCAGCATACCAATTCTGAACTGTCGAATACTTAATCTGCGCATCATTATCGGCATACAGCTCAACCACAGCAGCGTGCAGCTGGTTAGTATCATAAGAGGGCGCGGTACACCCTTCCAAATACTCCACAAAACTCCCCTCATCAGCAACAATCAAAGTCCTCTCAAACTGTCCAGTTTCAACTGCATTAATCCTAAAATAAGTCGAAATCTGCATCGGACACTTGGTCCCCTTAGGAATGTAAACAAATGACCCATCACTAAACACGGCCGAGTTCAAAGCAGCATAGTAATTATCATCAGTAGGCACAACCTTACCTAAATACTTCCTAACTAAATCAGGATACTCCCTAACAGCCTCGGAAATCGAGCAAAAAATCACTCCAACTTTCTCCAATGTTTTTCTATGAGTAGTAGCAACTGAAACACTATCAAGAACAGCATCAACAGCAACATTACTAACATTCGCGAGACGGTTTCTTTCATTCAAAGGAATACCCAATTTATCAAAATACTTAAGTAATTCAGGATCAGCTTCATCTAAATTATTCAAAGTTGGTTTCTTTTTAGGTGCAGAATAAAAACAAAGATTCTGTAAATCAATAGGTGGGTATCTATTATCAGACCATTTTGGTTCAACCATTTTCAAAAACTTATAATATGAATTTAACCTAAATTCAAGCATCCAATCAGGTTCTTCCTTAAGTGAAGAAATTAACCTAATTGTTTTCTCAGATAAACCTTTTGGGATTGTAAAAGAATCAATTTCTTGATTAAAACCCCATTTATATTCTCTATTGAGGAATTTCTGAAGTGGGTCTTCATCATTTTTTAATGATTTTGCAGGAACTAATGAAGGAGATAAAGACTTACCCTGATCATGAGTTAGGGTTGTGGGTTCATACCCAATTTCTGCTCTAATTTTGGGGATTTTTGAGAATCTGGGTATTGTTGTTGAGGGTTTAAAGATTTGAAATTGAATGTTTTTTTGTTGATCAAAAGAGGGTTTCAGAGAGAAAGTTGAGATGCGATTTGGTAGTAAAGAAGCCATTGTTTTTCTTTCTTCTCAAATCTCAAAGAAAAAAAGTGAAGGAATTATCTGAAATTTGATGTAAAGTTTAAGCAATTATATGTGGATATGATAAAGTTGTGAATTATGAAAATAAGAGGACAAAGATGAATGGAATTGTGGAGATGAATGGAGATTGTTTGTGTCATGGTGACCTAGTCTTGTGGATGCCACATGCTTGTTTTTCATACAATAGTTGGTCTTTGTAGGCTTGTGTGAGTAGCCAATTGGCCCAAGTGCTATGACTCACTCATTGAGATATTTTTTTTTCCTTTTTTTCATACAAAAAGATTCTTTAGATCAACAAATTTTAATCATCTTATAAAGCCTTATTTTAATGTAATCTCGTGAGTAAACCTTCTTTTAATTGGAGTATCGTTTTGGACTAGCGATTCTAATTTAGATGTGTTTTGGATATGTTATAAGAAGTAGATCATTGAATCCAGAATTTATGTAGGCTACGGATTGACAAAGGAAATCATCTTCATTCGATTTAATATTAGTGATTTCTATGAGCTCTTTGTCGTGGAGCATTTGGATATGCTCATACATGGTCATGGCGGGTGTTGAGCGCTATGGGGGCATCGTAAAAAGGTGGTTTTGAGGGGAATGTGTCAAGGGTGGGATATTGTGCGACGAGTGAAAGATGCTATTGCGGGGATGAAATGGTGTGCGAGAAAAGAGGAGAGCGCGGATAATAAGGGTTGAAGATAACGAGGTGAGAGCGGCTCTCGATGTGGGAGTTCAAAGTTAATGTTGATAGGGAAAGAGGGGTCGAGGTGGGGATGGTGCGTAGGGATGATTAAGGCAGAGGTTGTTGGTTGTTGCGGAGCATGAGTAAAGAACAATGGAAACCACTGGTCATACAGGCACACGCAATTATCAATTTCTAAAAACGATTTATTTATCACAAAGAAAAATAAACCAAATGTGATTACTGAAAGCAAAAAGATGCGATATTCGAATGTGATTATTGAAAGTGAAAACAATCTACATATGACGGTTACCAAGAAGCAAAAATATGCGATATTCGAATGTGATTATTGAAAGCGGTTGCTCATAACTTATCGAAGTTTTAAAGAAGCGAAAGCAGAGTTATAAAGATGTTTTTCTTATTTTTGATGGTAATAATAGAATATGTAAATAGTATTCAAAAATTTTTACTTGGTTTCATGTTAGTTTACTTGTAGGTTCAATCTAGTGTCAGATGAACTTGGGTAATAATGATAATGTCACTACAACTTTTACTAATGACACTCAAGCTGTGAGATAGTGAATAGTTAGATACCAACATAATTAGCCTGTAAATGAGTGACATTAACAAATATGGTTGTGCCGTTATCACTGCCCGATGAACTTGTACATGCTATGAAATGTGAGTAACATTTGGTTTGAGAGAAAAAAACATTCCAATCTAACTAAAAAGCAATAAAAATTACTCATGTATAGTTGGATAAAACAAGTTAAAAAGGTGATTAAAACCTAAAAGTCCAGCCGTTCCATAATCCCTCTCGCGTCATCCTATTCTACGCTCCGGCTTGTCCAATATTGGCATTCCCAGAGAGTTGGTCTAAGCCTCTGAATTTTCTTACCCTTTGTAGGTATAGGTACGGGATTTTAGCATAAAGAAGCGATATTATGCAAAATGGGCCTATGAATTGGCATTCCGCTTTGGGGATTGAGAATTGAAGTAGGAAGTAGCTGGTTTACCTCTTTTAAGTTTTTAAGTAAGGAGGTTAAGAAAGGGGTGAGAGGCCCTTCTAATTCAAATCTGAGTTGCATAGTTTATAATACAGGGTTACCTCCCGCCCTTTACTTATGGGCTTCGATTTCCTGACTTTGGCTGGCACTTTGAAGAAATTCATTCTTTTATCGCTAATCTACTACTATATATGTATATCTGTGCGATGATTGGGATGAAAGACCCGAGCAACATCGGTCCTAAGAGTGCTTGTTCTTCTTGTCTTTGTGCTCTCAAACTTGGCATAAAAGGCTCAAAACAAAGACGCGAAACCAATCTCAGGTGCTGGTTCCCATCCTTGCCACAAATGGCTATTCAAATACCCAATCATGAATTCAATCTGTTTGTGCATTATGAAGGGAAAGCCCTTTCTTCCCGAAAAGCATATTGGAAACGAATAAACTTAAACAGCAGCCCTTGCCACCTTATTAGAAAAGCGCGAAAGTAAACGGCAGTAGCAATATTAGGGTCATTTTCCTGAAATAAGGATTACCATGATCGTACTTTTCTTCCAGAATCTAATTAAGGAGCTGGGGAAAAAGAAGCATCTCCGGAAGAAGAGGCAGCAGACAGGGCAGTTGCTAATGATGTTGAAGATGAAATTCAAGCAATTGTTGCTGATCCAGACGTTGTTGATGTACCAGACGTAGCAGACCTAGAACTGGAAGAAGACAAAGTCACAGAAAGAGACATTGAAGATTCAACAGAGGAACGAACCATTTGATGGTGGAGAAGTACCAGATGGATCTCTTACTTCACCCGCACCCGCGGATGATTACTATTAATCTGAAGCAGCTATTGCTATTCTAGAACAAGAAAGGAAAGACAAAGTATTTCCAGAGGAAGGTAGTACAGTTGAGGTCGAAGCTGGAACAGATGCGACAGAAGCAGTTCCACCAAACAAAAAAAATGATGCAGCAATAGGAGCGGATGAAGCTGTTGATGGTGAGTCCCATTAATTATATACCTGTAATCTTACTCTTTATCTAACTAATCGGGGACCACCTGCCTTGCCTTGGTATCGGGTAAGGAAATTAAATAGAGTAAGGAAAGAGGTTTACTTCTTTCCAGAGCAACCAGAGCAAGAGAAAGAAACATCTAGTCTAGAACAAGACAAAGTCTTTCCACTAGAAGTATAACAACAACAACTAGAAGTCTTGCCAGAACAAGAAGACGCAGTAGACGTAGCACTGGAAGTCGCAGACGTAGATGTAACAGACGTTGATGTTCCAGCTTTAGCTGATCATGGATAGAAAGGTCCACCCTTTCCTTTATATATACACCCTTAATCTTACTCTTAACCTGGCTAATCGCGGACCTTTACTACAGTAGCCATTTCGGAAGAAGCTACCGCGGAAGAAAGAGCAGTTGGAAAAAAGGAGCACCCATTCCACAAGAACAACAATAAGAGGCATTCGCCGATGAAGCCGGTGAAGAAGACTCAGTATTACAAGATAAAGATACTGACGAAGACACAGTCGAAGAAGCATTCGCCGAGGTATGAGAAGAAGCATTTGATGACTTTGCCAACGAAACAGACACAGACGACGTGGCAGTTGAAGTTGCAAAAGAAGCTTTAGCTGATGATGGAAAGAATCCACTATAAATATAAAAAATTAATCTTTACTTGACTTGGACAATCGGGAACCTTTAGCTACTTCTACCGCTACCGAAGCTACTGCTTCATCGGACAAGGCAACAAGGAAATTGGAAACCGACAAGGGAAGCGAAGCTTACTTACTTTCCTTTCCGGAAGAGCGGAGCCTATTAGATTCTTAAAGAAGCCTATTTATATAGAAATAGGTTGAAGCTGTTCCACGATAACAATAACCACAAGAACAAGAGCAAGAGGAAAACGAAGTCGAACAAAAGGAAGTACAAGTTGAATTCGAAGAAGCTTTAGCTGATACAGAACAAGGCAAAGCATTTGCCACATTTGATGCTTTTTCCGATGATGGAAACAGAGGTCCAATTAAGAATCCTACCTTATATCTTATATTGCTTACCGTGTCTGAGGGACCTACCCTTTACTAACTAGTGACCCCTGAGGGGGCTACTAGATTGACTGTCATTTTTTACTGCAATTCAGGGGCGATCGCGGGAATAGACCCATATAATATACCTTACGCTCAATCAGGAAAGATTCTCTTAGAATTAAGACTTCTTTGGGAGTCAATCCCCTCTCCTTCTCAGCCGAGCTTCTTACAGACCGGCTTTTTCGATACTAAGACTTTTCCCTTCAAAAGAGAATAAGATCAGCCGAGTTAATCTTATCCTCTACTTGACGAAATAAAAGGGAGTTCTTTACCCCCAGATTTTCCATCTCGGAAAGGGCTCCTACCAGCCTTTGAAGCTGGTTCTGGGCGTTTATCTTGCCCGCCGAACAGGATGCCTCTGATTTCGTTCCTTCTTTGGACTACGGAGTCGTAGCTAAAGCCACACCCGCCTGTTTCCCGATCCCCCACCAGCAAAGAAAAAACCCTTTGTTCAATTTTGACTTGATGAGATATTATGAAGATCCAATTACTCCTTGAAGCCTTTTTTCTTTCGTACTAACTCCAATCGTCTATATTCTTCGACCGTTTGAAATCCCCTCTATCTAATATGATTAATTACCTGCATATCTCAGCGCCCAGGCTATGCTATGATCGGCCACTGCAAACACCCAATCAATATGGGAGGCGGTTTCAATGCTCGTTCTTCACTCGCTCCTCAAGGAAACAGCGAACTCCTAACAACAACAAATATCGAAACTAAACACTCAAAGAGTCTCACATTCTGTTCTTTTCTTATGATTTATAGTCTTTCTCTTTCCGATACTTTCTCAAAAAGGTTGACTCATTATAACTCTAGTACAGGCGCAACCTTCGGTTGACTTTTTCCCGAAGATTGGTCCTAAAGACTGGTCCAAAAGAGTGGTTCAGAAAGACCGTCTTTGCACGCACCGCCCCGAGTACCGCTTAGCCGCTTAGCTGGGTGAGGATGGCGTTGGGGTGCCCAATGGAACAGAACTAACTGCTTTATTTTGTAACAACAGATCCTTAGCTACACTGTTTTTGTGACAATCAGAAATACCAACCTTAGCTGACTACCGAAGTGGTGTACCTGAACAGCAGCACCCCTACCCTAAGTTTTTGGTGTACCAGAGCAGCAGCGACTTACCGCTGTGAGAAGTAGTCGATCTTAGCCTGACATGGGTAGGTTCCTATGGTAACGATTCGATCAATTACAGACACTGTCGCCGGGTAATTCCATATTGCTATCTTTCACCTAGGGAAAAGAAATCATGAAAATCATAAGAGAAGAGATTCTTCATTCCTTAGAACGACTTCTTCAACTAAAGACGAGGATCTGAGCTTGATAGCTAGTATAGAATCTATATCTAAAAAAATTAAGTAGGCACGGGCCCAAAGTCCTCTTACGAGAGGCGGGTTTGGCCGATTGACTCAAGAAGTCTCTCATTAAGGTCGCTCTGTTGTTGAAACTTTTCTTAGATTGAAATTCTATCACTCTTTCATGCAGGATCAAGTCTTTAGTTGAAACGCTTGGAATCGTATGTTTATAGACACCTAGGATTATAGAAGGATTATAGAATTGGTATTTATACAATGTTTTTAAAAATTTTAAAAGAGGAATTTAATTTTAATTAAGGAATTAAAATTTTTATCTTGTATGAATTCGGAAATAGAGAATCTTTTAAGGAATGGTTTATCGACAGATTGTGGTTGGAAAGGAGGAGTTGCTTTCTTCCCTGAGTTCGCTTGCTGCCCCGAACGTAGCAGTGTAGACAGGAAATCGAAGTTGATGTTTGAAAGAAGCTCAATTCGGTGAGGGAATCCCTAGTAAAGCTTCCCGTCCCCTGCTCGCACAGGACATGTGGAACTTCTTTGATTCGACTTCCTTATCCCCACATGAGCCTACATCCTTTAAGTAAAGGAAGCTAGTGAGGACAGTAGTTTGGTTTTTTCTATGAAAGATGAGTATGCCGCTCTTCCTCAGAAAAAGACTTGGTCTTTAGTGCCATATGAACTTTCTATGAACGTTGTTGGATGTCGCCGGTCTACAAAAAATTGAAATTTAATTTAGGAGCGTGCTGATGGTTGGATAGAGCGCTATAAGGCGGCGACTAGTGGCCAAAGGTACACACAGCAGGAAGGTCTTTCTTTTTTACTAGACTTTCAGTCTTGTAGTTAAAGCTACTACTATACGTATACGGACGGATTTTTTTTTCAGTTGCTGTCACTCGTGGATGGCCTCAAAAACTCGGTCCAAAAACCTTGTGTCATTTCATTCTTCGCGAGCAGCCAATCTATCCAATCTCTCTTATTCTTTTTAAAGTTTTGGAATCAGACATTCTTTACAGACTTTATTTCTGTAGCTATTGTCTCTATAGGAACCCCCACTTTTAGCATTTAACATAACAGCAACAGCGAAGTAAGCAATGCTTTGTTATTATATTACCTCGACCTTCCGTCTCGTGACTAAGAAGAGGGAGTGACAGCCTTCACCAACGTTCGATCCTGCTTGTTCTAACGCGAGCCCCGCTTCCTTTTCGAGACCCTACCTAAGGACTTCCTTCGCACCCGATCTTCCTGGGCCGCTTGCTTTTACTAAGGATTCAGATTTAATTGATCAGTTAGCATTTTACTGATTATTATGAAGAAGATGCTTCTTGCTCAGTCTATAAATTTTTTTGTTTTGACGAAGTGAAAGGCATATAAGCATATCATATAGAGGCAGGCAGGGGAAGAAGTTTAAGAGACAGATCAAAAATAGCAGAAAACAATAACAATAAAGAATCCCTTTTTATTTTTAATTCCCGAGCTTTGGCATCGATAATAGTGGACATATTAGTCACGACAAACAGATCGTACTTGATATCTAAAATCCCGAGTCGCTAAGTGAAGCATGGGCTGTATCGACAGAAGTCTCTTTTTATGTTTCCTCTTTGTATTTAGTATTGGTATTGAATTTAACACGAAACAAAGCTTCAATGACATAATCAACTGCGCCAGAGAGTAGAGTAGTTCAAGATCATTATCTTGTATACCATAATTATAAATTCTAGTAGATGAATAAGCGATTCTCGATGCGAAGATTTCCGCCTCTATATTATATTCAATAAATTAAATAGCAATGAAAGAGTTACACGAAAGCCAACCAATAGGATCTTCTTCTTGCACTTCATTTACTAGGGCTGGGTGTCAAGTAGAGTGTGGCCCGATGCGATGCTTCGAGTAAATCCTTGCTCGTCCGCTACGTATCCTGAACTCTGCTCCTTATCTAACATAATATATGCGAGATGTTTCACTAACCCTACTCGTGACGTAGCGTAGACTGTAATAGCATATATCTTTATATATGGGTTTTAGCCAACTGATCAATACCTCCGCAATCTCATCTTCGGATGCAGCCGGCACAATCTCTTCCTGATGGAGCGTGTTGTTGGGGGATTAAATTGCATTGCGAGTTAAAAAAGTATGCTGTGAAATTTAATCAAACCAGGAAAAAGGGTTACCAACATGGTGCGTTTAGTAAATACTGCCATTTTTTACCTACTTTTATCTCAAAAATCATAAGAGAGAGAGAACACGCCATGCTGGGCTGTTTTAACTATTAGTCAAGGAAGGAAAAAAGTCCCAAGGCAGATTCAAGGAATAAATTAATATAATAGGTTTTGCAGCGCGTGGGCGGTCTTTGTTGTGTTGCTAGAATTATAATATATATGTGATCCTTCTTTGTTTAGCCTAAATTGTGGTGAGGGCACCTAATATGTCGGAGCAGTCCCACCCAGTATATGGACCAGCCCCTCTTTTAAACCCAATCTTAGAAACGAAGATTTTATAACTCCAATCGCCATCTTATAAATGAATCTTCGGGAGGTGCTGTCTCCTCAGCCCGCTTTTCTGAACCACTCTTCTTCTCTTGCTATTTGTGTATAATAAGGTAAGGATTGAATAAGCTGAAAGAAGGGTTATGGCTTGTATGGGAAACGGAACTTTAGTAGTAGTAATGCCACGTTTGAGGCTTTCCTCTTAAAAATTTCTTGAATGGAGGGAATCCTCCTCTTGAAAGTCTAGTATCCTATTAAGTTAAGAAGAGAACCTGTAGCATTGATGCCCTTTGATTTCGTACGAATACGAATCGTCTATATTGTTCGACCTCAGGAAGAAGCTGTTTACACCTCGCGACTTGCTAGGATGGATGGGTTGTTTACTGACTCAACAATAGGGAGTTGAAGGGATCGCCCGACTAATAAGGAGAGGATGCGAAGCTGGCTTATGGGAATAAGCAAGCACTAAGAATATAATATCTGCCAGCCCTAGGAACTCTCGATCGGGCTTTCCAGAAGAAGGGGCAACTCTTAGAGTCCGGGAAAGGGCTCGTTTGAAAAGAAGGACTGACCTTTCGGAGTTAGTTAAATAAAGCTTACAAATCAGGACCTGGCTCGAACTTCAATAGCATAGTCTCTACCAAAGGAATCGAATCACTGACGCCTTTCCTGTTATTCCGGGAATTAAATTAAGGTAGGGGTATCCCGTCGACCAAAGAAAGCAAAGCTGACTTGACCGGCACGGGAGAGGTATGAAATGCTCGACCGATAGGGAGAGGGAGTTTAAAGGAGGGAAAGCATCCATCTACTCAGCTTTTGTAAGAGGTATTACACCAGGAGAATAAGCTCTCAATTCTTTTAACCCTTCATAGCTACCCGGTAGCTTGAGGTTTTTACACCAATATTGGAGGTGTGTAGGTATAACACGATAGGCAATTGACAAGATATAATCACAGTGCTTCTTTCTTATAGGTCTTTCCATCAATTTACTCTGCTCAATCATATTTGTTGATAACTTACCAGGTTCACAAATGAGTTTAAATCGCTCAATTATTCTTGGTCTATCATCTATAAATCTATAATTATAATTTGAATAAGTAATTAATTTAAGTTCTTTATTTGAGGGTGAGCTGCCATAGTTAATACTACCAATCTTAATATTATTATTAGATCTGGTTTGATCGTTAGATATATGATCTAGAAATGGTTTGAAAAGCCATTTAATGAATTTAAAAAGTATCATGTTCATAATTTAATTAATTTATTTATTAAAGAATATATTTTCATCAGCATTTTAATTATAAATCTTAAAAAGATTTATTCCGCCTAAGCTTCCCCATTTTGGGTTCCATAGTTATTGACGTGAACCATCCCTGTTACCATGCCCTTTATGGGACTCGAGCGATAGAGGGACTTTAGTTACTCGACTGTATAGGCGAGGACCAAGTTTTTATAAAAATACTTATATTTTTATAAACACAAAGAATTATATGTTATTTAAGAACTTACAGAATATCAATACCCCCTTATTCATGACCTTTAGGATATAGACATCCGTCCGGTGTTTTCAAACCGATAAATAACATACTTACATAAATGAAACTCGATAACTCAACTAAAAAGCAAACTGCGATCTCTTATCGAAGTCGTATTTATAAAAATACTTTTTAATCTTATTTTAATAGTTATTTAAGAACTTACAGAAAATCAATATAAATGAAAATACTCATTCTGTTCTTTTTATAAAAATATAACTATTTTATTTAATTACTTACAGAAAATCAATACAAGATTATGTCCCACTTTTTAAAAATACTTTTTAATCTTATTTTAATAGTTATTTAATTACTTACAGAAAATCAATATAAATGAAAATAATAATAAAAGATTCTCTTTTTCTAAAAACTCATTCTTCACCCGCCCCTCCCTTGTGCTACTCTTACTCCTGCGCGATTCAATCAATGCTTTCCGTTTCGAGTAGGGACTTACTTACTTTCTTTTAGATCAAGCCCTTATCCGGATCCGGTCTGTCTGTAAACAATTATATGTCTGTCTTGGCTTTCTTTCTCCTCTTAGGAAGAAGTAGCAGCTACTGTTCGCATATCCGCTCAAGCAAGCCTGTCCCAATCCGGCTTTCCCCTTTACAACATAGGGCACCCCGCCCAGCGTCCCTACCTGTTCCAACAAGTGATCAAGATTTTGACGTCTTCCTAGAAGTGATGCTTCGATATTTTTCACATGCCTATGGTCCTACCGGGTGTTCCATAGTTAGTCCCATATCCCTAAGGTGCAGGAGAAGCAAAGGCATAACTCTAATACTCCATAAGTATACTCATTTGCGGATAGAGACCCTGTTCCAGATGATCGGAACCCAGCACCTTAAATACTTTACGTTGCTCCAGTCGAAGAGCAGGATCCATACTCATCGATGGTAAAGGCTGCCGGCATGGGCGGAGATAGGAGCATGGGTAGCATCTCGTACAGATAGATACATCTCAGTAGCACCACTTTCTTACCCATAAGCATAGAGGGAGGAGCAAGACTAGTATCCCGTCCGGGTACATACCTATGGCCATGAGCGGGAGAAGCGGAGGCGGAGGCACCAGTAGATCGGAGCCATAGTCTACAGTAGCAAAACCATACCCATACGCCGGGGTGGGTGAAAGAAGGGGCTAGCTGAGCTGGGTCTCAAGTTCTTCACGTAAGGAAGAGACCCGGTGCCAAGGAGAAGGAAGGTTCTTTACTGGGATTCCACAGGAAAGTCAAGAGGTAAGGCTTGGTAGCTGTCCATGCAAGGAAGCAAGCGAAGGAAAGATTAGGCTGAAAGAAGAAGCAGAGGAAAGAGAAGAACGAATAACAGTTATTTCATAATAAAGACGCTTAAAAGCACTTAGAATCTCTGCCATAGGGATATGCCGCATAAGCGCCTTTCTCCCTTGCCTAGTCTATGCCTAGAGCCCCGGAACTTGTGCCAGTCAGATAAGGAAATGAAAGACCTTAAAGCAAGCTTTAAAGCAAAGTGACGCTCTATAAAAAGATATTAAATTAAAGGTCATGCTAAATACTTTTAACCTTCTTACTTCAGGAAAGTTAGTCGAGCCTGCTTTTGCTTCTTCTTCTGATAACTGGGGTGCCTGGCTGAACAAAGGGCGCCGGGACTTGCTTTTTGTATGATTGGTATCCGTATCTGGATATCTAACTAAATACCTGTCTTCTTTCCACTCTTCTGAGCCAGGATCAAGCTCAAATATTTATTGTATTATTATATATGTATATGATGGTTGGTCCTTTGGAACCCGAACAAAGAGGCGGTAAACCTTCTCCTTTCCTGCTCGCGCCATTAACACACTCGCTGCATGCTTTCGTTAGTTTCCTCGGGAAGAGGTTTCAATGAAGAAGAAATCCCGCTTTATACGTTTGTGGTTCCCCCTGCTGTCAAGGTCTCCATGCGTAGGGTAGAGGCTCAGTAAATGGTCCCTAGGCCTCGCGCCTTTCGTTTCAATAATACGAGATTGATCTCGATATCGGTAAACAAGGATCG
>JAIUZE010005154.1:32500-55081 GCA_022085475.1 Heliosperma pusillum
TAGCGATCCAAAGATTGGGGATTATGTATGTTATGTAATCCTCCTTGAGTAAGAGTGGGACGCTCTGGTTATGGAAGTAGGTTGACAGTGCTGGTTGAGGGGCTTGTTCCAGACGTGACGTAGCTGCCTAATGTGATGTTCCAGACCCGGACCTATGGGTTGGGCAGGAGAATTGGATTTGTTAAAAAAAGCTTTCTTTTGAAGCTGCTTTAGTCTCAGCTTCTAAGCGCACATAGCGGGGGTTTGAGGATACCTTCCAGTCGCGGATATAGCCAATTTACAAAGTGATTGATACCATAGAGGAATATTCTAGATCCACTAGAAAGATAGTTTTCCCTTCGCTCGCCTAAGAAGGAGCTGCGGCACTTTTTTTTTTTTTTTAATTGCTGAGGAGCAGACGATCTTGGCTTAGAGAGATGCACCTTTCTTCTCTTATGATTTTTGCTTTTAGTTTAGTGATTGATATCAAAGAGAGTCTCAGTCTAGTCACTCAACTAAGATACTCGTAGAGTGCTAGTAGTATAGTAGTAGCGTGTGTGGTAGTTAAGACTTCGCTCCTTCTTCTCCCTTAAAGCTATGGAATCCCACTTGGAATGCAATGCATTCTTTTATACCTTGTACTAAGCCCACGGTGCGGTAGTTTCTACTTGCTTACTTTGAACAAATAAGGGCATAATCGTAATCAAGATAAGATGCCAGTCCCTTCCAATATGAGTGTCAGACTTGCTTCCTGATCTACGATCACCCTCCTGTGCTAAAGCTAACCGAGAATCCGCTTTTCCTATTCCTAGACCCGGCATTTCTTTCGAGTTTCCGCTCCAGCAATCCGAGCACAGTCAGTGGAACAAAAAGTGGAAGTCGGAGCAAAAGTATACCGCAACGAGATAAAGGCTCTCATTCAAAGAACTAGGAAAATTTTTTCTTTCTTCTTCCCAGGGAGACTTTCTTTACCCAACTCTCCCCATGATCCTACGACCTGCCTTTCACTCATCCAAGAGACTGGGCTCGGTCCTATCATTTGGTGTCCTTTTCTCTGCGAATCCTCAGATGCGGAAGTGCTTTTATAGAAATGAGTCTCTATAGCTTGATGCCTCGCTTCTTTTTAATGGGTCGCCTTTCATAACAAAGACTTCACCTGGCATAGATCTAACCAAAGCCTCTCACTTCCAGGGAAGCTTACCTTTCCTTTCATCCCATGAGCTACCCCGGTCATCGGATCTTTCTCAGTCGATTTTATAATTGAAAAGAGGGTCGAGCTTCATAGAGCTATCAGATACTCGATCACCCAACTAAGCGGATCCCATCACTTCCAGAATACCGATTTGTTCTTCTGGCAGAACATCTTCCTTATGGTAGGCTTCTCTCTCCTTGTAAGTCTAGCCCATGCCCGGGCATCCAAGTTAGCCCCTTTTACTCGCTTAGATGCTCCGCTCTATCCTTCAATCGATTGAGCCTGTCCTCTTTTTTGATTCTCCTCTAAGCCTGGAAAAAGAATCTCGTTCTTTTCGCTGGCTGATCTACTTCTATTTCAAAGCTTGGGTGCTTATCTTGGAGCAGGAAGAAAGCGTTCGAACGAGTATACTTACAAAGGGTTCCTTCCTTCTTCCTATCCCGTCAGCTTCTCCGTCGCTTGAATTGAACATTAGCCATCTCCTGACTCCTTCTCTTGTCCCCTAAACCTGGGAAGGGTCTATCTTACAAAACATTCCGCTCATTCGCTCGCTTAGCTTTAAACTAGAGATGAGACAAAGGTATTTAATTGCTCGCCTATATTATGTTATGTAGGGAGAGGGATGGAGCACTGTGCTTCAATAAAAAGGGTTCACGGTAAAGAACATAGCTAAGGCTATTGGGATCGAGCCCAGACCAGTAAGCATTTCTTTTTAATGCAGAAAAGCATTCTACCTCGGATCAATCGTATGAAAGCAAGCAGCAACTAAGGGAATAGGGTGCTTCGGGAGGGAGGAATGGAATAGAGAAGCTTCAAAACTGTGTGTGTTAGACTTCCCTCCTTTAAGAGCTCCTCTAAGTCCTGCCAATTTCTTTTCATCGGATCCTGAGTCTGTCTTGCTTGTGTGCGAATCTATTCCTTCTTTCCCAAGCCTTTTCTTTCAAATAAGCCTGCCAAGCCCGATTAGTGCCTCTTTACCGGATGTGAAACTTGGCTTTCTAGCTGGCATGCTACTAGTTCCTGCCCTAACAAGATCAGGTTCAACTGCGGGATCGGCTGTGAGTTCAAGTAAGGACAATTCCCTTAAGAAGTACCCCACGGCTGATCTGTAACAAGGTATATGCAGCTTCTGCTAGATCTGATCTGTCCCGCTTCAATCAACATTCTTTTTTTAAAATACTTCTATTTTATTTAATAACTTACAGAAAATCAATACACATTCTTTATAAAATACTTATAAATCTTATATGATCATTTGTTCAGTGAGTCTGTCTCCTCTCATGATTGGTTCGACGAACGTAAGTGCTTGCTCCTATTGATACAAACCTGCTCCCTCTGAAGTAGCTTCACTCGCTCGAGCTTTATAATGAAACCCCCTCTTCGCATCCGCTCGAGCCTGCTATCGAACCCTCTCCTTCTTGTTCTAATGCGAGCTTTATAATTATAATGAAACCCCCTCGGGGATGGGTTAGCGCGCACATAGAATATCATGAGCAAGAATGTGCCGTGACCGAAGCAAAAAGAAAGAATTCTAGTTACCAGCAGCTCAAATCAAGATTGAAGTTTATGATGGCGTTGAAGCTATATTCTCTTATTCTTTTATAGGTAAAAAGTCAGAATGAGAATTAAATGCAGTGCAAGCACTAAGCAATTAAAAACCCCTGTAAGTCGATACTACTTCATCCCTAGGAAGATAAGCACTTTAAATCTATTCGAGTTTAGCTTATTGAATTTTAATAAAATGAAAATATGTCTATGTATGCTTAGTAGAGGTTGTTCATACAGGCGGGGTTGGGTGTCGATCCTTTCGACTTCCCATCACGTACCCTCACCCGATCCATTGTCATCCCTAATCTCATTCTCTGTGCAACAGCTAAGTCAATTTATGCAGTCGCCAACCTCTGACCATTGGCAAGCAGCTAAAAGAGTGCTTAGATACTTGAAGAGTGCACCAGGGCAAGGTATCCTACTTACTAATTCCTCTACAGCTAGGCGCCTATTGTGACTCAGCTCAATACAAGGCATCATGCCCTTACACCAGAAGATCAACCATCGATTATGCTTCTGTATCTTATTGGGACATTCACCAATCTCTTGGAAGTCTAAGAAGCAAAGTGTAGTGGCCCGCTCATCAGCAGAGGCAGAATACGGGGCAATGACATTAACAACAAGTTAAGTTACTTGGTTAATGGCTCTACTCAAGGATCTAGGACTGAAGTTCTTGTCATCAACTTCCCTCAAGTGTGACAATCAGGCTGCTCTATCTATTGCCGCAAATCAAGTCTATCATGAGAGAACAAAACATATTGAAGTGGCCCTATTGGAATACCGAATACCAGCACTTCATACGAGTGCCAGGTTGCTCAAGGCATAGTAAATCCTACCTATGTACCATCTCACAGCCAACTAGCAGATGTTCTTACCAAGCCTATGAGAATCCAGTGGGACATCACAACAAGCTACTAGGCAAGATGGGAGTGATGAGTTGGCAAGAAGAATGCCTTGAGGGGGAGTGTCAAAGCAAGAATCAAGCATTTTATTCTCATCTGAAAAGACAGGATTCGCATAAGTAAAGGCGCTTAAACAAGTCGCATATTTTGAACGAAAACAGGACAGGAGAAGCTACGCTACAATTATTTCTTCGTGTTAGCGCATAATGACTCTATCTAAGACAAGACACAATAGTGGAACGGGACTCTTCTTGCGGGTAGTATAAAGTCTATATGCTCGCACTTAAGTATAGCACAGGTAAGGGTAGGCCTTTTGCCCCTGGATTGGACAATTGCCATCGGAAGTCTTTCTTTTCGGATAACTAGACTGTCCTTCCCTACTTAGTTTCTTTTGACTCGTCTGGTGCCGGCCCTGGCTTTTCTTTGAATGCGAGCCTTTCCTTGCCTTCATTTCTTTCTCACAAGGCTGAAGGGGAGGGGCTTTTATTGGATGTGGGAATTGCTTAGTAGTAGTGACTTACCTTATGCCTGACGCCTTACGCTACGAGAGCGCCCTTTACCTTTGACCAACTATTCGCTACATTGGCTCGTTACATAAATTTCACTCGCTCCCCTCACTCACTACAAGAATTCAAGACCCCTAGGAAATTCATAAGCGCCAATAAGAAGCTGCCAGTTAATTGACATGATTCGACACAAGACAAGATGAGAGAATGTAATGATTCTATGAATCCCGTTCTAATCGACTCAAAGTTTCTAATTAGGAGATGGGCGGCAAGCGAGATAGAGCATTTCTAGCTTGACAGCCTTAGGTAGTGGGTAGGTAGGATTGTCTTGGATAAGTCGCACTCTCACAGATATGGCGGAAAGCACTTCTCCAACGACCGTCGTCCCGTACGTGTCTAGTAACACTAGCACATCGTCTTCTTCATACGCACCCACCCGCTTCAAGAGCTGCTTACTTAGCTTCCTTTGCTTCCTTTGGATCCGGCGAGCTGCTTACTTTGCTTACTTATCCGGTACTGCTGCTTCGTTTGGACCCGGTAGAGCTTCCTTAGCCGCTTCTTTAGACGGAGAATCTTATATGATTATATAAAAAATTATGGACAAACTAGTTGAAAAAATAACCAGTTTTTGATGAAATGACCTTACTAAGCATAATAATGATTTAGTATTATAAAATAATGGGGTGAAAAATAAAAATAATATAAAATCGTGTAGTTCATTTGTCACATACTCACATGTTTATTATGTAGCTTTTCTTTCAACTAGCTTATCAAGTAAATAAACTAATCATCTAACACTTATAAACAAATTTGCGGACATTTTGATCAAATATATTATTTTGGTTAAATAATTTATTTTTATTTGTGTTGCCAATGAAATAACTCCTTAACCCGAATTTTGCTGACACAACCATCTTTCATAACACACGTAACACATATGGGGGTATTTGGTAAACGGTAGATTGATGATTTTTTAGCATGTTGAGGACATTTGACATGTTTGACTCGTTAATATGTTGTTTGAGGTGTTTGGTAAATAACATATTGAAACAGCAGATTGAGCTCAAACCTACTGTTTTACAATATGGTGCCCCTAGCATATTCACTTTTTAAAGATTTTAAAGTATTTGTCAACTATTTACACATAAATACAACAATCTATCAAGCTAAACCCGCTAATTACCAAACACTTATACTAAAAATGTGCTAATTGAAATATACTAGTCAAACATAAACCCAATATGTCATTTACAGTCTGTTTGACCAAGTTGTTTATGCTAATAATAATCTGTTGAGTACCAAACATGTCCTATACTCATGTAGTCGAAGTCTCAAACTCCTAACAATAGGACTCGACTCGATTAAAATAACCCGACCCGTACCCTATTCGAATGTTCTATTCCCAACACTACCCTCGGCTTCTCAGCTCCTCAACCCCGCCCAAAAGTGTTACAAACGGTGATTGTGCTTCGGAATTTGCAAAGTAAAGAACAATCGAGAAAGAGTGACGAAGAGAAAGGAAGAGAATGACAGAGGAAGTACCAAAGCTTCGATGTCAGAGAATCGGTTGCAACGCCACCTTCACTCTCGACGATAATCCTGAAGGTTCCTGCCGTTTTCACGATTCCGTAATCTCTCTCTCTTCTCTCTTCTCTTTTCGCTCTTCAATTTTGTTCTTAATTTATTGTTTATTATTATTCATAGATCTGCTTAATTTCTCCTAATTTCAACATTTCAATTCGCAGTTTTCTCTGATCAATTATGCTAAGTAGTGTATCAACTTTTTTGTGCAGTATATGATTATCTGTTTGACCTATTTATTAGTTCGTTATTAGGAAGCAGTTATGAATTAATTGTGTCGCTGAGCTAGGATGAGTTGCTTGAACATTGTTTTCACTGTTATTAATCTTGTGAACTAATCATGTAGGTTTACATTTTAATTTAGGGGAAGAAACTAGGATCATTAAAATATTCGAGTAGTCTCAAATGTGTTGATGAATTTGCATTTGTAGTTATTGTTTAGGAAATTTGGCGTTAATTCGGCTTTTCTTGAGGTTTTATTAACTGCATTTTGAGTTCAACTTTGTTACGAGATGATGTTTCCCGTTAGGTATAGGGATTTTAAAAATAGTAGATATTTAACGGATAGGAATTAGGCGAGATATGTAATCAATATAGCCGGTACTTTGTTGGATTCATGACCTATACAAGTCTATTAAACTGGTACTAGTCTGATGAAGTTTATATGGAAGTCTCAGCATTAAATGCGTTACCCCAATTCACGAGCATTACCACGATTGTGACTGGTACAACGTTATAATACCATGTAGGAGATTGGAAAATTTATAGCTATATATTAGTATCTTATTTATGGTGAGGTATGAGAATCGAGGCAGGTGACTGAGAAAAAATGTTTGCCATACTAGTGCTGGAGTGATAACTTTGGGCGAAAGTAGGCCCTGTGATTAATACATTAGTCGTCTGAAATGAATGATATAGGATGTGTACTGAATTGTTGTCGTGAATTGAATGAGTTTAGCTCCCCTTTAACACCCCATGAAGCTCAGGAAACTATGAAGTATGAAGGAATGGGAGAAATATGGTGATGCAAAGAATCATCGTGTAACTATGATCCGTGATCATTAATCTCTCAGCTAGAAAAGTTTTTTTTTGTTATTAACGAGGATATTAAATGATCAAGAGCCCATAAATTCAGTTCACATCATTTTTTTGTAGTAATCGCTACATTTGCTAATGCTTTGTTTTAGACCCTTTAAGAATGGTGTTTGTGTTAGGGACATACATTAACATTAGGCATGAAGTGACGATGTTGAAATGGTTTCGGCTCTAGCAACTAACTAGTATCTGTTCCAAGTGCATTGGACACCAAACATGTTACTGGCCCAAATAAAGTATGCGGGTGCGTTAGAAAGTTGGAAATGAAAACCTATAAGCTCGACAAATAGGATAACCTATCAATGCACTTTATGGGTTTACGGTGAAGCTGCTTTCTTCACGTGCTTTCACATTCAGCCTTTTTTCTTGATGCAAAGAGCTCTATTTACTAATGGCCTTAAACTTCTCTTCAGAGCATGATTGTATATCCTTCTTATTACCTTTTCCGTGTCGTAAATGATCCTGGAATTGTATGCAATAAAAGACATTGTAGTTTAGCTGGCTCATATTGCTTAGGCTTACAAATTCTGAATGTCGCGGAGATGTATAAAGCATCAGATAATGACATTTCTTAATTGTTGCAGCACTACTTCCGGAGATTTTGATCACTGCTTTAATTTTTATTTAGCTGACTTCATCAATTGTTTGACATGTAAATTATACTTAAGCTGATTGACGTTCCTTCTTTGTGGTTGCATGATGTACGTTGGACGCTATGGATTGGCCTTTGTCTATCAGGGAGTATGTCAAAAACTTTCCACCCTTTTCTTTCTTCATACTGTTTCAGGATTGTTCTTTTCTTTTCTAGCTATGACCCCTCTGCTCTATCATGACGCATTTTATTATTTTTCTACTCATAAGCCTAGTCTTTAATGTGTTTCAGCCTCTATTTCATGATGGTTCGAAGCAATGGAGTTGTTGCAAGAAAAGGAGTCATGACTTTAGCTTGTTTTTAGAAATTCCAGGGTATGTGGTCTTTCAATGTTTTCACGACCTCTAATTATTTTGAAGCTGACTATTGTCAGAGAGTAAGTGATCTTCCCTTTTTTTGTCGTGCTTTATCTATTATAGCTTCAACCTGAATTGTACTTTATACCCCTTATGTGTAAATAATCCATTTTTTCGTAGAAATTCCCCCCCACTAGCAAGGAATTTGATAAATAAAGCCTCAATTTAAGAAGTTTTGTAACTATTTTGCACTAAATATTGTTTTGGGGCTGTATTACTTCTTCATCAGGAGGTCTAGAGTGCTGCTAGTGATCCTTCTAGATGAATTTTGACTGAAGAATTCCTATTTTAACTTCGACCTTTTTTACGTTCATTGGAGAATGCATGATAAATTCGTTAGTCACAAGCAGCTCTTTAGAACTCATTAAGTTTATTGCAATGTTTTTACTTGCTTTTAGTTTCCAATTATTGATACCTTTTTTTCCACTAAAGATGCAAAACTGGTAAACACACGACTGAGAAGCCAGTGATAACGAAGGCAGCTCCCAGTCCAAGAAACTCCGCTCCTGCCCCAATTCCAGTCATAAGCAATACCACAACTGCCTCATCTAAAGAAACTTGCTCAAGATGCAAACAGGGATTCTTTTGCTCAGACCATGGTATTGCTCTCTTTCTGCCCTTAGTTACTATATGAGCCATCCCATATACATTGTCCCCTATTTTCTGTATTAGTCAATAAACATTGACGTAACAAATATTTATCCTAATATAATAATACAACAATATTTGTTTCAAAACAAAAACAATCATGACAAGTTTTTCTTTGTATTTTAACTATTTTTGCGTGTACTCTGTATTAAAAGAAACTAATGGACAAAGTTTACATTGATTGACCGCCAAAATCATATGGGAACATAAGAATTGGATGAAGATAGTATAGCTTATTGCTTGGATTGCAAAAGAATGTTTTTTAATCTTGATCCGTGTGTTATACATGTCCATTTCAGGGTCAAATCCAAACCCTAAGCCAGTCGATACACCAGTGACTACAGTTGTCCCTGAAGAGCCTGTTATTGTCAATGCTCCACCACGGAAAGTAGTCGGTATAAATGAGCCTCAAACATGTAAGAACAAAGGATGTGGACAAACTTTTAAGGAGATCGATAATCATGAAAATGCATGCAACTACCACCCTGGGCCCGCTGTTTTTCACGACAGGATGAGAGGGGTGAGATGCCACATACACCTTGATGTGTTGTACTCGTGTGTTTGTACTGATTTTAAATGCTAATGAGCAGCTTTCTTGGCTTGCAGTGGAATTGTTGCGATGTTCATGTGAAGGAATTTGATGAGTTCATGAGCATTCCACCTTGCACTAAGGGATGGCACAATGCTGATCCTTAATCCTAGGCAGATACTTGGTGTTTCGATATGCTTTCCCCTACTTGCAAGTTTAATGATTACTTGATGAGTAAAACTTTGATCGTGTGGATTAGTGGAACTACACTTGCAAAAGTTATATAGGAGACGATTGTCCGTGTTTCTTGTGACTGAAAAGGCATCTTCATGACTCGTGCTGTCAAAATGCTGCCTGTATTTGCCTATTTTCGCCTTCGTAAGTTCAATTGTTCATGGCTGATGGCGTATAGGTTCCTTAGCACTCCTTCCCGTTGAAGTTTGAACTGTGCGGCTAGATTGTATCGTTTACTCTCTTTTGTTATTGGTTTTGTCATGAAAATGGTCATTGAGTAAACAATGATAAGGTCAATATGTTAATAGAAAACCTTTGTTTTTAGCAGAACCCACAAAAAGTGCATCTTTGTCGTTGCGATTGATCAAGCAAAACTCGTAGCATGTGCATGCAAAATTATATCAAAATCTCAGCTAAATGATTTTGTGCCAGCTTTGTTTGCTGCTTGAATATGTTGAACTCCGTATGAGACAGTAGTAATGATTTTTTGTAATGTCGAATGAGCAACAATGTCAAAGTATTACAGGTTCAAACTTGAATACAAATGAGGGGAGATTCGAATCGAATCTAAAACCTATTGTTTCTAGTAGGAAATAGGAATGGTTTGATAACAAGTGTCTTCGAGTTTACTTACTATTTCTTGCAACTAATCATAAGAGATTGTCTTGCACCATGAGACGGTACAAAGCTAATCCACATTTGTTCTAACCAACACTTCGTAAACTCCATATACAGTAATCACTGTTAGTTTTTTTTTGTTTGGGCGCCTCCTAGTTTGAAATGCGAATTTATATAGTGAATGATGGGGATATTTGTCATCCAGTTTGAGGAATGAAATCCACACGCTTAGATTAACCGAAAGATGTTGACTCCCTACAAATACGTCTAGGGAGGAAAGACTTTACTTACCCCCTGTCTTGCTTATCAAGAACCGGATTAGTAAAGAACGCGGGACCAAATTTTTTTGAAACAAAACTGGTATATCGAAGATCTCAGAGCCAACTTACAGAACAAAATTTAGAAGAGATACCAATGAAGGGTAACTAATCAGAAATAGGGATCTCCCCTTCCTCTAATTCCGCCAAATCCGCAAAGAATACATCAGTACTTACATGGTCCCCTGCTTCAACTTCTTGTTTGTCATCAAGAAAGATATCCGGGTTACCCTGTTCCATTAGCAATGAATATGCATCGATTAATTCTTGGTCAAAATCAAAATCATCTATGCTTGAATCCAACATTTCTACTTCGGTACTGCACTGAACATCGTTTGCTTCAGGTACATGTGCCTGGGTTGGCGAATTCTTGGGTAATTCTTTGATTGATTTGTCAAGAAAATCAAAAATCTTAGGCTCTGGACAATCATCCTCTACTATTTCTTCCTCCTTAGAGCAAATAATCAAAGGACTTGAGGTATCATCTGTGATCGGTTCTTTAGACTTGACCTCAGTTATAGTGCGCTTCACATCTTTTACGACTTTAAAATTGCAGGGATCCGCAGGAAGAAAAATGTGAATAATAGGGTATTCCAAGATGACTAAACCCGAAAACAGTTCCCTTAGTGGAGCATCCAAATCAAGTTCACGGTAGGACGAGTCGGTGTACTGTGATACAAAAAAAACAAAAACCAAAAAAAGAGTAAAAAAAGGGCTTACAGATATTAAGACAACTCGAGATTATCGACAAATTTTAGATTCATCGTCAAAAGTTCTTACAAAAACTAGAGGGACATCGACTAAGATCATCAAAAGACAACTATGACAAGTAAAGAAACGTTTCCAAACCTTTTGATTTAGTCGAATGTAAAACTTGAGATTATCAACAGTTTCTTCAGCGAATCTCCTCAACTTATTTCTCCACGGGCTAGGTTGTAAATGCTTTCCCACAACAGAGCGCAATGTTGAGTTTTCGTGCACCCTGAAAACATTGGAACAGCGGCAATAGCCTTAGGTTTGAGTCATTTGCACAAGATAGATTCATCATCAAACTGCAGTCGAAATGTCATATGTTGTTGGTAGTTTTCTACAGACAAGATGGAGAAGTCACTCACATGTGTTCAAGCAAAGAAATATCTGTTGAATGAAATCGCCACTCTATAGTCCATTTAATAGATCTGGGCCTGGAAAAATTGATAAAACATAGAAACAGTAAGCAAGAGTCGATTTTAGACTGCCTGTCTCAAACTGAATAGATTATGGAAGTATATGAGTAATATGACTCACCACATTGATCATAACTCCTAGACACAACCAATTATGTATGGAGATAGACGACATTAAGATAAGACTAATATTTCGCTAGGGTAGAGTAATTATTTTGAGGCAATGCAAATCAAAATAAAGGATAAACGAAGCGAATTGATTAGGTTAAAGTGAAGAAGAAGAAGGGAACTATCACCCTCCCTTCATCTCCTTCCTCTATCCACCACCACCACCGCAACCTCCCATTTTCGTTTGTTTTTTTGCCTCGATTATGCCTATAACAATTACCCCCAATCCACGTGCCCTAAGGAGTCGTACATCCCAACTGCTTTCCAGACACCACTAGAATGCCTTTATTACACCTCGACGGTACTGCAAATATCCATGCAATCAACCAGCGTTGCATAAACAGAGTAATTACATGCAGAATGAAGATCATATAAAATAAATAAAAACTAAAGTTACGATCTATAAGAAAGAGATGTCATCTTAGCCAAGTCTCCAACTACGTCTGCTAAATGCATTTAGAATGAAGAAATTATTACTTTGGAACGAAGCGAGTTTGATTCTTTTGCCTCTTAGACATCCCAGTAGGAAAAAACTGAAGCCTTGTTCTTCTTTTTGCAGCAGCATTTTGGAGAGTTTGAAGATTCCTAGGTAACCTATACTGATAATATGCACATAACTGGTTGCGCATTCTGTGGGAAGACTCAGCTACTCTTTTAATATCCTCCAGCAAATTATAATCTGAACCAAACACAAAAAAATCACTACAATCCAACAACAATATCATACTTCAGTAATCAGTATCATAGGAGACATTACAAAAACGCCAAATTCCCTTTGACCCAATAAAAATCCCGCTCGTACCTAACATTTCAAGACTACGATAACATCAATGTATGTCTCAAAGGCTCCCACAAATGGCATGATAAAGAACATACAGGACCATTCGGATATGTTAAAAGCCTAGAGAGACTAATTGCCAAATAGAATACTGAATATACCCCGTATCAATGTATCACATTCACACTAAATAAGCAAAAACGATTCTACATGTCACAACAACGACACTATCATACTGATAAGTAGTAGCGTATTCAAAATTCGTAATCATACAACGAAAAAAATAGAAAGACGAACTAATAATGCAAACCCAAACACAAGGTTTTCCCTTTCTATTAGAAATTGAGAAAGGAATTGTATTATTGAGTTGTGTTGTTGATAACATAGAATGATCGGTATTTATAATACCTTACAATAAACCCTAAGTATTACCAAACCCTAATGACAGCCGTCGTACCGTAGCCGTCACCTTGACGTCTTATACTAAACCCTAGACTCTCTAACATCCCCCCTCAAACTCATGGTAATTTTGATAAAAATTTCCATGAGTTTGCACAAACAATAAATTAAGAGAAAAAAAAAATCAATCTTCATCTTCTTTGGCTTCATTATCATCTTCATATTCGCAAGGTTGGTAAGATGAACGAGTATAAAACTCGTTAGAAAATTTCTTCGAACAAGAACGTTAAGCTTTTCGGACTTGTCGAATATCAAATAATTTGCTAGGAACACTAATCGAACCTAAACAAATTTCAATAAAACGGAAAACTTTCCGTCAAATTCATAATACCTTACAATAAACCCTAAGTATTACCAAACCCTAATGACAGTCGTCGTACCGTAGCCGTCACCTTGACGTCTTATACTAAACCCTAGACTCTCTAACAGAACCACTGAGTAAACATCCCCAGCATCAACCATGGCACAACGGTTCACAACTTAAAATCAAGATATGTAAAAACTTTGAAAATATTGAGTGAAAATTTAATCGAAAAATGGCTCTCAATCAAAAGTTCAAGTGTTCAACAACATCCCGCCATTTTATTCATCAAATAAAAAAGGTTAAATACAACACTTACTGCGTCACACACACGTTAAGAAACTAAAACTTAAGAATAGACGACTGACATGATGTAGTCAGTGATGGAGCAAGGGGGAGCTAGCATAGGCGTTCACACCCCCATCACGTTGGCATTTGGAAATTTATTTCGAATTTTTTCGACAATACCTTATACTACTATCCTTTGGTCCCTTTTGGTCCCCGTTGATTTGCAATTCTGGCTTCACCACTGAATGTTGTCCTATGGTACCGACATTTTCACCATATGAGAGTTTATTAGACCTCTAGTAAAGTACTAAAACTGAAATGATAATACTAAAAGAAGTAATACAAGGATGGTAGGATTGTGACGGGAGGTGCATATTATTTGACTTCACTTATTATCCAAGTCCTTGACCTCCAACAAAGACCATGCATCAACAGATTGGGTAGCAGCCCTTAAAAGATTTTTCCTAACACCCGCAGCAGTGTATCTTTTACAATACCAAGTCTTGGACATATTTAACAAAGCCACTACTCCAATATCAATCACATTAGCCCTAAACATGGCCCTTGCATTGTTACCCGGCAGCTCAATAATATCGGTCACTATCCAATCGTGGTCTTCACTAAGTCTCCAAAACTTGCCGGTATACTTGGACTTGATAACAATTATACCATCAGAAGAAGTTATTGCTTCATGGGCCACTTTCGGGTCATTCGGGTCATCATATGCAAACTGCAGAAATGTGATTCCTTTATCAATGAATGGACCAAGGTACTTACCATTGTCACCTTTGAAGGCTACACTCTTAGGGAGTTTGTTAATGTATGCCCAGTCTATAACCGTGACTAAGTCACGAGAGTCGGGATCAGTGTCCTTCGATCCTGCGTATAGGCACGAGTCGAAAGGAGCATCAGTTCCCCATAAGCTAGCGTAGTGACCAAGTTGAACGTGCATAAGCCTAGCTTTCTTTGGACCAACACTACTACCCTCGTCTATGATAAAGCTTGGCTTAAACAATGTGCAACCCCAGTTTGTTTGATCTTCATTTACTTTCTCGGCGTCAGCCGTAATCCAATTAAGATCACGTGACCACCTGTAGGTTAATAACAATTAACGTTAATAATAAGAGCTTGCTTCGATTGAGGGTAAAAGGAATGGATGAATAAGGGAGTGTCATTTAAGGTATTTTTCTATGTTCGGCATGAGAGTAACAATTCCCCCGGAAATATATTACCCTTTGAGGGTAATACATTACCCACCCACTCCCATAGGTAATGATTAATGAGGTAAAAGATTACCTTAAATGTAAAACCATCATCAAGGAACTCATTACCCAAGAAATTAACACTCATTATAATTATCTCTCACTTAAAATTTATATCTAAACTATTTCATGCATTTCAGATAAGCCCTAAGTGTAATTTGACTCGTTCTTATACTTAAAGTCACCCTTTTAAGTTCACTTAAGATTTTATAAGTTTAATTTTAAAAAATTCAGATTCTAAAAGTTTTGTTCAGTTCAGATCTAATTTTTATAAATTAGGTTCAGTTGAGATCCTAAAAGTTAAAAAAAGGTCAGACATATCTTATAAGTTAATTTCAGAAAAATTCTTTATCATTCCATTTTTATTGTGCTGGTTTAAATAAATGTCATATTTAAGTAAACTTGGTGAAATGTCAAATCTCGTTGATTAATAAGCTTAAATACAAGTTATAACAAAAAAAAAAAGAGAAGGTATTTAAATGCGAGTATAACTAGTCTTAAACCCGTGCAAATTTGCACGGGTCTGTTGTATTAAATTTTCTTATTATAAGAAAATGTTCAAGATTAAGTTTAATGATTAGTTAAGTTGAGTTATAAAAAAATATTAGCGCAATTGATACATTAGGGCCTTTTTACCGAGTAATATTCTTATAGTATGATATTGGTAGCTAAATTTTAGCTTCTACTTTGTCTTGTTACTCGGGCAACTTAAAAAAACCCGACTATATGAGATCAAAAAAAAATATTCGGATGAAAATCAACATAAGATCAGTACAGTTGCATGGGTTTAAGTAGTCTCATACCCTTACAAATCATAAAACCCCTTTTTTATTTAGCAAGCCATTTAAAACGAAAATTTTGATCCAGTTTTCATGTTTAAAATGAAAATTTTGACACATTTTGTATTTAGTACATATTGTTAATTAGTGAAATGGTATAATGAAACATTTGGTTTGTGCCCGTCTAAAACGATGTGGTCAAATTGTTAAATAGTCAAGGAAATTTCTTGTATATAACAGTTTTACAAAATATTTAATGTAATTAAAAGTGGTGATTAATTGACATAAGCATTTATAAAGTAACTACTTGTGAGACTTTTTATATATTGGTTTTACATGTAAAAGAGTTTTATATAAGACTTTCTCAATATTTAAATAATGCACAAAAAATAATTTAGACCCGTAGAAACAAATAAACGAACACTATGTGAACACATTAGTCATGTTGGGCTAATTATATATATGGCTCATGTTAAATACATGCCCAATAAATTCATGAGTAATGAAAGACGGCCTTAACAACCTAAGCTAATCGACTAATCACAAATAAAACTTAGTACTACATCAAGCTTTTTACTCAACTGTGTGCCGCTTTCTTTTCTTTTCAATTCTCATTATACCTTCCCTCAAACTCTCTCTTTTTCCTCTGTAAACATTATTCAATACTCCGTCCTTTATAAAACCTAATAACCCACCATTAATTGCTCATATTTGTTTGCATATCCAAGCGATTAATGTGGTGGGGTGTGAGTATACAATATGGGAGATCTTGTTGAATAATTGAATATTAAATTTTTTTTCTTTACTGATCTTCTTGTGTGAGTATTCAGTTATTATTATTCGATTTATGAAGTCTTTGATTTAGCAATGTTGGGTGTTTACTGACATGGCTTTGCATGAAATTTATTCTCATGATACATTTTTTCTTGTAATAAAAAAGATGATACTCCATCAATTAGCTCTTCTCAATTAATATTAATTCATTTTTGTGATATTGATGAGTTGATGATTGTAAATATTGCAGGTTGTAAAATTGTTGTGAAGTTGTTTATTAAATCTGTATTAATTGATAGTAATTAGACACCTTAAATAAGGATGAATCATGTGATATATTGAGTAATTTTTAGGCAGTTAATTGATCCATGCAAGTAATTAATTCCCAAAATATTAGTGGACCCTTAAAACTCCTCCTTTTAAGGAGAGCTTGACAAATAAGCACATTGGTTGTTCCTTTAATAAATAAGGATAAGTAGTTTAGTATTTTCACTAATTATATTTAGATTTAGGAATAACATAATTAATTTGAAATATGAAAATTAAAGTGTTATCGTAAGATTAATACCTAACCAAGAACTTGTTGGTGTAGCGAGATTTGAGATGGACGAGGCCACCACCAATCGAGGCGGCAACCACTTCAAATTGGGCAAGCGGATCCAAAACCTTGTCACTAGAAAACTGAACAAGTCCATGTGTTTGAACTTCTTCGTCACGATAACGCAAGTATTTGTTATTGTATACTGATTTTAAGCATACTATTGCAGGCAATGCCATTCTTATGTTATATCATAGGAAAATATTATTGCTTTAGACCTTTAGTGATTTTCTTTGCTTCAATTATTGCCTTTTTATAGGAAAAATTCTTCACTAGCTAGCATGATACATTAACAAGAGTAATAATAAATAATGATAACAATATATATTATTACTAATTAATGTTATTTTGACATCGTCTGATATCTCATTCACTACGCGGGTTATGGATTAACGTGCAAACTTAATTCATACGAAGTTTATGCATCGATCAATGCATTACGATATCATAAACACATGCAGGCATATAGCTTGCCAGCAAATCCAAGTTGCTTCAAACTGATGCCACGTTCAGATTAATAGTGGTCTATTGCATTCCAGTAATGAACTTCGTGTTAAGATGTGGGAGAAACACACTAGTAGACCTGGCAAAACTGACCTGACCCGATAAGACTGACCCAAGACCCGAAATCGACCCGGAACTACCTGACCCGAGTATGACCCGAAACCCGAATTGACCCGACCTGACCCAGACCCGACCCGAACCTTGACTGACCCGAAAGAGACCCGACCCAAAATAACCCGACCCGAAACCACCGACCTATACACGACCTAATTTGAAATGATCCTAAATGACCCAATTTATTGTGATTAGGTATGATAATGAGACGAGACGACCCACGTGCAGCTCAAGCTCGGCTTTGTCCAAGTCGGCTCGTGCGAGTTTGGTTCACGTTGGCTTGACTCGAAAATTAACTTGATCATTTTGACCTGAAAATGGCCTAAATAAATCGGATATGAATCTAAATTGTCCCGACCCAAAATGACCCATACCCGAAATGGCCCGAACCCGAAGTGACCCAAACCCGAAACTGACCCAAACCCGAAAGCGACCCGACCCGACCTGACCCGAAAGATTGAGCAACCCCGAGACGAGACGACCCAAACTGACCCGACCCAAACCCGACCCGTTTGACCCATTTGCCAGGTCTACACACTAGTAGGCTCATATTAGTACTAGTTTATTAAGCGATTTTAGCGAAATAAAGCGATGTTTGGATGGGGTTTTGCATGCTTATTGTACAATTGCCCATTTTTCAAGTGTCGTTATAATAATTGAGTTTTGAGCAATGATTGGAAGCAACAGACTATCTTGAAGTCTACCATGGTACAAGTCATCTACAAGCAAGAATGAAGATTTGTAGAACAAATGAAGTTTTGAAACTTTGTTTATAAAAGGATCGACTTCAAAAGGTCATATCTTGAGTTCTAGAGCTCCTATCGATTCAAGGCCAGTTGGAGGTGAAAGCTTATGATCTTAGCTTTTCAACGACAGGTCACACGACTCATTTGGCCAAGAAACGAGAGAGATATGACCTTAGCAAAATAGTGCTGGCAGGCCCAAAAGCGCACAATGCGCATTTTCGCTGCTCTGTTTTCTTCAGGCTCGCATTAGCATCCATTTTGAGGCCCATTACTCTAAATTATGTTTAGACTATAAATAGATGAGAACATTAGATTTTCCTCATCTTATCCTATCTTTTATTCTAATCAAGTTGTAATTGGAGATTAATTATCTTTTGAGGTTTATAGATCTAGAATGAGGAACTAGTTCTTTCATCTTAATCCAATCCCAAAGGTTGAATCTTTGGTTGTAAGACACTCTAATAATCTTTCTCTATTTATCCTTATTATTGTTAATCACTTTGTGTTAATGTTAGGTTATTGGTTTCTTACTTGATTAAGTTGTTAAGTGTGATTTCCTTGTATCTTTAATCTTGTTATGGTCATTAATCTATCTATATGTTCTTAGATATTGTTAAGTGTGATTTCCTTGCAATTCTATCTTAAGCAACAACTTGTGTTTTGAATTAGTGATTGTGATTTCTTCCTAATTTGTTTCATAAACAAGTGATTAATTTGTAATTAGGCATTAATTGTGTTCATTGTGCTTGATTACCCCTAGCTATTAGCTCTCTCATGCTTTATCTTCTTGTCAATTAATCAATTTATGTGATTTCTACTTGATTAGTTGATAAGTTGAGTCATCAATTAAGTGTGGTTTCCTTGTTGTTGGTTTATATTAAGGAGATTTAGGAGGTTTTCTCCATAATAGGGTGATTTGGATGATAAGAGGTTGGTTTGTTTCTGGGATCAATCATTAGAGGAAAATCGGGTGGATTGGGTTAAGAACTTTCTCAACTTGATTAATTTCATCTTGCTTACTTGTTCTTTACTCTTTTTAAAATTTGTCAAATTTAAATCAATCTTAAACCCCCTCTCTTTATTGCTTTATTGTTGCTTCATTAGCAATCATTCTAATTACACCACTTTTAGACCATTAGCATTCCACATTCCTTTGGGTTCGACCCTTACTCACTGCTTTACTTATTAGTTGTTTTTCGGTACTTAATAAGGTTATAAGTAGTTAATGCGCATTCTTAATCTTATTGAATAGAGTAAGTCTCTCTTAAGATCGTCTTATTTTATACTCCGTAACAGAAAGTGTAACCATTTAATGTTAATATGTTATAACTAATTTTTTCTCTTTTATCAAAAAACGATGGTAACATTTTATCAAAAAATAGTTATGTTTTATCGTTGATATAGTGTCATTTCACCCCACATTTTCACCCCTTTTCATCTCGTTTTGTTTGCCTTAAACGCTCTCTAGGAGCGTTTCTACGTGATTTACCTTCTTCTAGCATGTTTCTTGCTTTTATCGTGTTTTTGTAGGTAAACCGTCAATTGAGGCGATTTCTACCTACTTTTGATCAACAAAGAAGAAGGTGAATCATTCGGAGGACCCACGGTACACCTAGGGGGGCCCACATACCCTTGGGGGCCCTACTTGACGCGCCAAAGCCCTTCCGAGTCAAGGCAAGCGAAACCGAGAAGGAAACAACAAAGTCAAGTGAAGGAAGAAGGAGATTGAGCATCTCACGGTCGTGAAATGCATCTCACGGTCGTGAGATGCTTTGCCAAAAGCAAGGATTTTCGTGGATTTGGTTTCACGACCGTGAAACTCATCTCACGGTCGTGAAACCCATCTCACGGTCGTGAAATGAGCTTCACGGTCGTGACTTGCTCGTGAAAGTCGACCTTGATTCTGCCTATACTCTCACGACCGTGACTTGCCATTTCACGGTCGTGAGACGTGTTTCACGACCGTGAAACCCATTTCACGGTCGTGACTTGGCCAGTCCATGAAGCTTCTCGAGGCCCATCTTTCCTTCATTTTGTAAACCTATATATAGACCCTCTTATGTAATTAAAGGGCACGAAACCCTAGATCTGAAACTTTAATAGAATTAGTTTTAATCTTGTATTAATCTTCCTTAATTAAGCAAATTAGTCGGTTAATTAGTGATTTCAACTTGGTTTAGTGTATGAACTTGGGTTATATTCAAGGATTTGTGACGAAATCTTGGTATTGATATCAAAGTTCTAATCTTTCTCCAAGTTGGTATAACTTCTCTACTTAATCTTGCCTTTAATTAAGTTTTCATTTCGATTATTGATATCTACTTATTGTTAATTAGAAATGTTTAATGTTATTGTTGATTTCCTCTTACAACCTTTAGTAAATATCGAATTTCCCTCAAGTATGAGTGAGTAGTAATCTTGCTAGGGTAATGTGGGGGATTATGGGTCCTTGTATGGTTTAATGTGTTATTGTTGGGGTTAATAGTTGATTATTGTCTAGTCTCCATGCTATGCTTATAACATGTTTGATGAAATGCTTACTTGAGTTTGCATGAATCTTTCGTTTGTTTCGAATGCCATAAGATCGAAAGTCGTGGTCTTTCGTAGAACCGCTAGTTTTGGCAAGCTGTAGTTAGTGACGCGATAGCTAGTTAGAGTCGGTTTGAGGAGGAATCGTAAGAACGGAAGCCTCGATTCACTTTCCTAGACTAGATGATATTTCGACTATTAGACCCGACCCTTGCACCCGACTTTACTACCCATATGCACCCACTCACCCTAGTCTTCCCTCTTATTTGATAAAAATCCAACCTTTATAGCTTTAGACTCCTCTTGTTGTTTTTAATTGCTTTTGATTGTTGTTAATTAGTGTAGCCAACAAACCCAAACCCAAATCACTTTGTGACTTGCAAGAGACTTTTAGTAGACTTTTAGATCAAATTTTGAACAACAACCGTCCCTGAGATCGACATCCCTACTTCACAACTATTTTAACTACATCAAAATGGCGCCGTTGCCGGGGACGGTGTATGTTTAATTTGATTGTTTTTAGTTTGCTTTAGTTTTTTTTGCCTCTTGTCTTGAGAAACCTAGTTTCTCAAGGCATTCTCACCGTTTACATTTAGTTTTCTTGTATGCCCAGGCGAGCTCCCCCAAAGAATCAACCTCCAAGCGATCCCGAGATCGAAAGGACCTTTAGGAGACTTCGCAAAGTCTTCAAAACCGCAAGTAGAGGCTCTTCTTCAAACCCGATTATCACAACGGAGGAGCTTTTACCTTCAATTGAAGAAAGGGAAATTCGGGAAAGTAACGAGATAGATATTGAGCATCCAAGTGTAGAGAATTGGGAGGATATTGTGCCGATTGCGGAATTTGTGAATCCTTTTGGAATGCCACCAACCATCCCACAAGACATCCAACCACCCACTCTTCTAACAATGCCTAAATTCTCATCTCACTCCATTCCCACGGAAGATACTCTTCCAAACACCACCCCCGTACCACAAAATCTCACCGGAAATTTCATTGCTAAAACCGCTTTTATCCAATTGGTAGAGAGAAACCAATTTGGAGGTATGCCAAGTGAAGACCCTCATCTACACATGGAGACTTTTTGTGATTATTGTGATGCCGTTTCTCAAACGGGAGTGACTCAAGACCAATCCGATGGGTCTTGTTTCCTTTCTCTCTTATTGGAGCGGCAAAACGATGGTTGAAGAGTCTTGACAAGGTCGCTCTAGGTATTGACTCATGGAAGAAGCTAGCTCTAGCTTTTTATCAAAAGTTCTATCCACCGGAAAAGACAAATATGTTGAGAGCTAAGATAACCGGGTTCAATCAAAGGGATGAAGAGTCACTCTATGAAGCTTGGGACCGATTCAAGGAGATTATTCGTTCTTGCCCTCACCATGGTTTGAGTGAGTGGTTCTTAGTACAACAATTTTGGAATGGACTTTATGAAGATGCTAGAGGAATTTTGAACATGGGATCAAATGGAAGGTTCACGGAAGTTGATGATGCTCAAACTTGGGCAAGAATAGAGGAGATGGCGGCCCATAACTCACAATTTAGTAGGCCAAGGCAAACTCCTAGGGGAAGACATGAAGTGAGCTCCGTTACCCAAATGGGAGCCGATTTTGGAGCTCAACTTAGCTCTTATATGGAAGCAATGAACCTCAAAATGGACCAACAAACGGCTCTATTCCAACAAGCTCAAAGTTCATTAACTCAACCTCCTATGCAACAAGGGAATGCTATGGTGATGGCACCAAGCTTACCTCAAGGGGTTTGTGAATGTTGTGGAACATTTGGTCATGATCCCCAAGAATGTAGAGGATCCGTGGAACAAGTAAATGCCTTTCAATCTTATAGGCAAGGAACCCCTTACTCCAACTTCTACAATGAGAACACAAAGAACCACCCAAATCTCTCATACAAAAGCCAAAATGTTCAAAACTCTCAACCACAACCATATGTTGCCCCACCCA
>JAIUZE010005155.1:0-10397 GCA_022085475.1 Heliosperma pusillum
TTCTTTTACTTATTAGACAATGATTTTTATTTTGGACTATTTTATTTGGACTCTATTTTTGGATTTTATGTTGTAATAGTTAGGAACATTTTCTTCTTTTTACTTGTTATTATGCATGTTTCGTATATAGTTTTTCGTACTTAGAATCGGAGGACCTATTGAGACAAGACGGAGCTATCCTTGGCCCAAGTTGTCAAGATCACTAAGGTTAGTAAATATGTTCAAGGACATAGCCAAAAGGTAAGAGCAAGTGGCAAAGAAAAAAGAAACAAAAACCGGATCAGCGAACTTACCCGATCGGATCCATGCATACCCGATCGGGTAAATGGCCTGTTTCGTGTTTTACTCTATTTTCTTCTATAAAACCCATTTGCTACCCTTTGCTTGCTACCTTATACCCGTTTTCTTCAATTTCAAAGCTCAAAGTTCTCTCAAAACCTTCAACTCTTAGTCTATTCTTACAAAATTTGTTCCTATAGTTCATCAAGGGCAATTTCTAAGCATCAACAAGTAAGTTATTTCTACTTTAGTTACTTCAATCTCTTTATATTTTTCAGAAATCCAACATAAACAAACCCTAACTCAATTTGGGGGTTCTTGATTTTGATTGCAAAACTTGTTTAAATTGGATTTCTAATGATTCTTACATGCTATAGAGTGAATTCTAGTGATTAATTAGGATGATTACTTTGATTTAGATGCCCATTAGCTAATTAGGATACTCATCTTTGCTATATGTTAACAACTTATGCTTAAGTGGTAGTATGATGCTTGAATTCATGCTTTATACTATGCACTTATGATCGTGTCATGTTAAGTTAGCATTAGTACCTTTAGGTAGTAGCCAAATTCATGATTCAAGTATATGTTGCTCACCTAATTGACATATTGTTATGCCTAATGTCATCCATTTGTGCTCAAAAGATAGCATGACAATGTTTCTGTAACACCCCGTAAATTTGGACCGTTATTATATTTTAAAAGTAATATTTTAAATCAACTTTAATTTAATATTAATTTAGTTGAAATAATAATAATTCGATAAAATATAATTTTATTTTATTTTGAAGTAATATAATTATTTTTGATAGTTTGGAAATGTTTAAAAGTAATTTAAACTATATTTAAACCTTTTTCTTTAATAAAAGAGTATTTCAAAGAAAAGTCGTAAAAATGGGATTTTTCATTTCTTACGGTCGTTGGGTAAATGAGTTAGGATATAGGGCATTGGGGTACTTAATTTTCTAGTAAACTCGTGTTTAAAAACTTTAGCGTTGTCGGAAATCGCGTTTGACGAATAATTCGAATTCCCATCAAATTGAACCAAAACCGAGTAAAAAAAAAATAGAACCAATACTCCATGAATCTTCTTCAGCCAGCCAACTTCCCCTCTCCCTTAGGTTTCATTTTTATTTTCCCTATTTCGTTCTAAACATCAAAAATCAAAAAAAAAAACTTACAATCGTAATTTCAGCATAACTTCTTCGTTTCTAGTCCGATTTTCGCAAACTTTATATATTCGGAATCCTCTCTTCAAGATCTACATCCTAGTATGCTTTAATTTCAGTTTCCCTAATTTCGATTTAAGCTTATTTTTGGGTATAATTTCGGTTTATGTGATAATTGTTGTGTTTTTGTTGGTTTAAATAGGTGAAGATCATGAAGACGACTTAGGAGACTCATATATAGTAGAGGACGAAGGGTAGTAGCGGTTTTTAGGGTTTTCTCAAGGGTTACTTTCGTTTTTCTAGCTTAAGGTAACTATTCCGAGTTACTCGACGATATAATGTTACATTTGTTATGTGTTGGATGTTATGTGAGGAGTAATTTGTTAGGTTTTATTCATATGAATTATTGTTGTTAAGTTTATTAGTTTTATGGTTATTTCATATGTTTGTAGTGTTGAATTGAATTGATAATGGTTGTGTGTTGGTGGAATGGTTTTGTATCATTGTTGAGACGGGTTTTGGATGGAAAAGGAAGGAGATAGTAGGGCTGCCCAAAACAGCCCCAAAACAGGCCGTGGCGTGTTGGTGGCGTGTTTGCGGCGTGTTTCTGGCGTGTTTGTGGCATGTGTGTGGCCGGGTTTGGCTGTTGTTCGGGTTGTGTTTGAGCCTTTGTTTGATGCTTTGTGTTTGTCATTTGTACAATTGAACATGTTGATATTTTGGTGTATTAGTAATTTTTATTATTATGAGAAATTGTTGGAAATGGGTTAGCTTATAAGTTGGAATAATTTTTCCTTATGTTGATAATTTTCACATGATTTGTATTATGTTGAATTGTGTGATTTGAGTCAAAATGAGTCAAGACTCTGAGCTGGGCCAATATGACCGAATGAGTTTGGTCAAATTAGGTTTAAACCGGTCAGCCCTGATTTGACCAATGACCCGTCGCGGGACTTGGGTCGGGGATTTGTCTTTGGGGTAAGTTTGGATGACTATGGTTGCTATTGAATGTTATATTTTAATGCCTTGGCCATGTTGGTTTGGAATGTTGGATTGTCATTTGATTATATTTGTATGTAGTCGTCCATATGCTAGCTTGTGATCATTTGTATTTACAAGTTTGGACTTTTTGCCCTTTTTATTGTTAAGTTGGCTAAAGTATTCACTTGGGACTAGGTCTTAAGTGAGTATTTTCAGTCATTGTCATAGATAGGTCATTATAGTCTTTGACGAGTGTATGTTCACGGCTTAATAGCCTTTGTGTTCCCGGCTTGGTGGGTTTATATCCAAGCTGGGGCATGACTTTTCTGCCTATTTTGTGAGTGGATGGTCAGCTTAAGTACTAGCCAACCCTTTTGTGGACTCCTTAGGGTACTCATGTGGTTTTATCATGAGTCTTGGGTGCGGTGGCTTTATCCGCATTTCTCTAGGTCTGCGCAGTCTAGGATTAGGGTTGAGTTGTATCTTGGCCATGTTTTAAATGTAACCTCTGAGCTAAAATACTAGCTTCCCTACCTCGTGGTATAGACTCGAGTTACAAAGTGACTATTGACTGTACTAGGAACTTATGCCTGTCTCTAGATATCTTGCCCTTTCTTGTTTGATGATTCTATGAAACATAGAAGGTGAGATGCAAGCCGGCTATGGTTGATAGAGTTTGGATTCCCGTATGATATGTGACTCACATGATAGTGTAGCTTGAGTTGGTCTAGTATTCACATGCTAGGACTATATGTTGTTTATATTGAATTTCACATGAAAAGCTTGATGGTTTAGCCTTTATATGGGCTATGTATTATATTTGCTCATATTTATATGCTTTCATGTTATATTAACATGACATTTCGTGGCTGGGAGAACTCGGAGTTACTCCCCACTGACTGTGGCTTTCGTGTTTGTATAAAATGCGATTGACAGGTAGGTGATGCTTATATGGGGTACACGGACGAGCTAGCGAGCAAAGTAACCTTGGAACTTAGATTGGTTCCCATTTTGTAGTGACACGTATGACACACTTTTAGGGACATATGTCTCCCTCTGTACATTCGGTTTGTATCATTTTGTATTCCGCTATTTTTAGCGATGGTTATGTAAATAAGTTTGTTAGACCTTGCATGTTTTGACACCTTATATTAGGATATCTTTATAACAGGTTCAAGTTTTAAAAATTATAGGTTTTTACTCAAATGAACCTATTACAAACATATCCATGCAGTTTTTATCCGACGCACGTTTGTGCACCCTACTATAAATAACTTGACCTTGAAATAATAAACTTGAGAGATGGGTAGGATGGGTAGATTTAGGACTTTATGTTGTAGTCTCTTTGTGATTGCTATTCGTTAAGTAAACCAATGTTTTCTGTTGCAAAATGGCTCCTCCAAGAAAAGCTGTAGATAATGCAATCCTACAAGCTCTTACTCAGATTCTTCAGAATCAACAAAACCAAGCTGTTCCTGCTCCTCTTCCTACTCCGCCTCCAGAAGGTGCCCCTGGCACTTATACTTGGATGGCAAATCAATTAACTCGAAACAACACCAAGACGTATGGTGGTGAAGTAGATCCGGTGGCACTCACTGAATGGTTCCGTGAATTGGAGAAGAGTTTTGCCTTGTATGAAGTTCGTGAAGGTGACAAGGTGAAATTGGCTTCTCATTTCCTTGTGAAAGAAGCGGATAGATGGTGGTCTATGACTGGTCCTACTTCTATTCTTGAACCTGGCTTCGGTTGGGATCGTTTTAAGGATCTAGTTGACACTAGATTCTATCCAAAAGAGCTGAAACAACAAAGACTTAAAGAGTTCATGGAATTGAAGCAAGGAGATCTTTCTGTTCAAGCCTTTACCGATAAATTCAATGAACTTTCTCACTATGCCACTAGACTTGTCAAAAATGAAGATGAAAAAGTTTTCTTTTATCGTGAAAAGCTTACTCCAAAGCTTAAGAGTATGATTCGTAGAGATTCTACATCCTTTGTCTCGATCTACGATGATGCCTTATGGGCCGAGAGCTCTCTTAAAGCTATTGATGAAGAGGCTCGTGCTTCTAGTACATCTCTTGGCAAGAGGCCATTCTATCCTACTCCTAGGCCTTACGTTGTTCCTTCTAGGCCTTATGTTGCTTCTTCCATTCCCTCTTATCCTAATAAGAGAAGGTTTATTCCGAGTGGTCAAGCAAATCAAGGTGCTCGTAATTTATCTCCTAGCAACAACAAAGGACTGAAGGATCGTGTGTGCTACCAGTGTAAGAAGCCAGCACATCCCGGAGTTGGTTGTTTTGATAGGGATAGGCCTATTATATGTTTCTTCTGCAACAAGCCTGGACACAAGGCTAATGTATGTCCTGCGAAGAAGACTGTTGTTGCTACTACACCTGCTACTTCTGAGAGACCGAGAGGTCGTATTTTCTTGATGAGCCGTGCTGAGGCTGAGGCACACCCAGATATAGTCACTGGTACGTTCTTAATATTTAAAGTTCCTTGTTTAGTTTTATTCGATACAGGTGCTTCTTTGTCATTCATATCGATGAAACTCTCCGACAAATTACCTCTTGAATCTTCGCTTGGTGAAAGCACGAATATATCTTTACCTTCCGGTGACATCTTTTCCTGTTCTAATATCTATTCCAATGTTCCTATATCAATATCGGGATCTATTTTTCCGGCTAATCTCTTTCGATTCCCACTTGAAGAATTTGATGTTATTCTGGGCATGGATTGGTTATTTACTTATCATGCTCGATTCGAATGCCGAGATCAAAAGATTATTCTTAAAAGTCCTTTGGGTACTCGTGTATCTTATCAAGGAGTTAGAAAGCAAGCTAGTGTGAAATTAATCTCAGCTATGAAAATGATGAATGTTTTGAAGAAGGGTCATCAAGCGTTTCTATGCGTAGTGACTACTTCTGATTCTTCTCTTCCTCCTTTGAAGGATGTTCCTATTGTTTGTGAATATCCAGATATTTTTCCCGATGAATTACCCGGAATTCCTCCTGAAAGAGATGTTGAATTTTCCATTGATCTAGTTCCTGGAACTGGACCAATTGCTAAAGCTCCTTATCGTATGGCTCCTTCCGAATTGAAAGAGTTGAGAATCCAACTTGATGACTTGATTGAGAAAGGCTTTATTAGGCCTAGTGCTTCTCCTTGGGGTTCTCCCGTTCTCTTTGTGAAGAAAAAGGATGGTTCTATGCGACTTTGTATCGATTATCGTGAACTTAATCGTGTGACAGTCAAGAACAAATATCCTCTTCCACGAATTGATGATCTCTTTGACCAATTACGTGGTGCTTCTACTTTTTCCAAGATTGATCTTAGATCGGGTTATCATCAAATTCCAGTTCGTGAATCCGATATTCCTAAGACTGCTTTCAGCACGAGATATGGACATTTCGAATTTAAAGTGATGCCTTTCGGATTGACTAATGCTCCTGCTATCTTCATGGATCAAATGAATCGTACCTTTAGTGAGTACCTCGATAAATGTGTTGTGGTATTCATTGATGATATTTTAATTTTCTCAAAGAATGATGAAGATCATGTCAAAGATCTCCGTATCATTTTAGACATTCTTCGTCGTCAAAAGTGGTTTGCTAAGTTCTCTAAATGTGAATTTTGGTTGCATCAAGTAGCTTTTCTTGGACATGTCATATCCAAAGATGGTATTATGGTAGATCCTGCCAAAATTGAAGCCGTTGTTGATTGGAAGAGTCCGAAAAATGTGACTGAGATTCGAAGTTTCCTTGGTTTGGCGGGTTATTACCGTCGATTTGTGAAAGATTTTTCTAAGATAGCTAGACCGATGACTCAATTGTTGAAGAAGGAGTCTAAGTTTGTGTGGAACGATGAATGTGAGAATGCTTTCCTGGAATTGAAAACTAGGTTGACTACTGCTCCAGTGTTGACCCTACCTGAGGATGGTGTGGACTATGATGTTTATTGTGATGCTTCAAAATATGGTCTAGGTTGTGTCTTAATGCAAAATCGAAAGGTTATTGCTTATGCCTCTCGACAGCTGAGAGTTCACGAGGTGAATTATCCGACTCATGATCTTGAGTTAGCTGCGGTGGTGCATGCCTTGAAGACATGGAGACATTACCTTATTGGAGTTCATTGCCAAATTTATACCGACCATAAAAGCTTGAAATGTATTTTTACCCATAAAGAGTTGAATATGAGGCAAAGAAGATGGCTAGAGTTAGTGAATGATTATGATGCTGAATTAATTTATCATGAAGGGAAAGCAAATGTGGTGGCCGATGCTTTGAGTAGAAAGACTTGTCACTCTTTGAACACTATCCGTGAATTACCTCATGAATTTATCGTAGAATTTCAAAAGTTAGGGATAAGCCTGGTTGAGAAGGGCTTTGATCATCTTAGTGCCTTGAGTGCAGAACCTGACTTTTACCGTGAGATCCGTACTTGCCTACCTGAAGATGCTACTTTCAAATCCATTCAAGCAAAAATTCAGCTTGGGCAAGCTAAGGATTGTGTGGTGGATAGTGATGGATATCTTCGTTACCATGGTAGGATGTATGTTCCGAATGTAGCTGAGTTGAGAAAGAGGATCCTTGTTGAGGCTCACCTTTCTCCTTATTCTATTCATCCTGGTGGTGACAAGATGTATAAAGACTTGAGATTACAATTTTGGTGGCCTAGAATGAAGATTGATGTCCTAGATTATGTTAGCAAATGTCTTACCTGCCAGAAAGTGAAAATTGAGCATCAGAAACCCGGAGGTTTGCTACAACCTTTGGATGTTCCTCTTTGGAAATGGGAGTCCATTGCCATGGACTTTGTGATGGCTTTACCTAGAACTACTGGTGGAAAGGATGCTGTTTGGGTAGTTGTAGATCGACTGACCAAATGTGCTAGATTTATACCGATCAAGGAAACATGGAATTTAAATGTTCTAGCTGGTGCCTATGTGAAAGAGATAGTACGCTACCATGGAGTTCCTAAAGATATAGTTTCAGACCGAGACCCTAGATTCTGTTCTCGTTTCTGGACTGCTTTACAAGAAGCCATGGGTAGTAAGCTACTAATGAGTACAGCTTTTCATGCCGCTACAGACGGACAGACTGAGAGGACTATCCAGACATTAGAGGATCTTCTCCGAGCTTGTGCCTTAGATTTTCATACTTCTTGGGAGAAATGTTTACCTCTTGTTGAATTCTCCTACAACAATAGCTATCAAGCCTCTATTAAAATGTCACCTAATGAAGCTTTGTATGGTAGGAAGTGTCGTACTCCTGTCTGTTGGGATCAAGTCCAAAATGCTCATGTGTTAGGACCCGATTTGGTGACTGAGACCGTCAATCAGGTTCAGATCGTTAGAGAGCGCATGAAATCCGCTCAAGACCGACAGAAATCTTATGCCGATATCCGTCGTCGACCACTTGCCTTTGAAGTTGATGATCGAGTATTCCTCAAGGTATCACCTATGAAAGGGGTGAAACGGTTTGGTGTAAAAGGGAAGCTAAGTCCCAAATATATTGGTCCATTCCGTGTGCTTGAAAAGATTGGTTCCGTTGCTTACCGTTTGGAGTTGCCTCCGAATTTGAGCAAGGTTCATAATGTCTTCCATGTATCTCAGTTAAGGAAGTACATTAGTGATCCGAGCCATGTCATTCAAGAGGAAATTCTAGATTTAGAGCCTAGCTTGACTTTGGAAGAAAGGCCGATCCGGATCCTCGAAAGAGCAAACAAGCAACTTAGGAGCAAAGTTGTGCCCCTAGTTCGTGTCCTCTGGCGTTGTGGAAATGTCGAAGAAGAAACTTGGGAGCCTGAATCTTCTATGTGAGCTAAATATCCCGAACTCTTCTCGTGAGGTTATTCCTTTTTCTTACGTATTCTCCGCGTTAATAGTCCTTGCTTAGTGTTTAGAAACCGTAGTTAGAATTTAGTAATAGCTAGTGGAGTTATTACCCTTATTATAAAAATTTTAAACTAAAGGTGTTGAAAATATTTTAATGTTTTTCACTGGTTTTAACGTCAATGGGTGTTAAAGCTTGTTATTGGAGACGTCCGATAATTCGTTTGCTCATTCGTTGGTGTAAAAGTGTATTTTTATGTCCTTGAATTGGAATATTGATGTTCTTGAGTGATCGACAAGAGTATCTCCGTTCCATTGAAAGGACACTTCTATTTTCATACGTTCATATCTTGAAAATTTTATTTATTTGATTTTAAAAGATAGACTTATATATATACAATGATTCTTTCTTCTAAGTTTCGGGGACGAAACTTTCTAAAAGGAGGGATGATTGTAACACCCCGTAAATTTGGACCGTTATTATATTTTAAAAGTAATATTTTAAATCAACTTTAATTTAATATTAATTTAGTTGAAATAATAATAATTCGATAAAATATAATTTTATTTTATTTTGAAGTAATATAATTATTTTTGATAGTTTGGAAATGTTTAAAAGTAATTTAAACTATATTTAAACCTTTTTCTGTAATAAAAGAGTATTTCAAGGAAAAGTCGTAAAAATGGGATTTTCCATTTCTTACGGTCGTTGGGTAAATGAGTTAGGATATAGGGCATTGGGGTACTTAATTTTCTAGTAAACTCGTGTTTAAAAACTTTAGCGTTGTCGGAAATCGCGTTTGACGAATAATTCGAATTCCCGTCAAATCAAACCAAAACCGAGTAAAAAAAAAATAGAACCAATACTCCATGAATCTTCTTCAGCCAGCCAACTTCCCCTCTCCCTTAGGTTACATTTTTATTTTCCCTATTTCGTTCTAAACATCAAAAATAAAAAAAAAAACTTACAATCGTAATTTCAGCATAACTTCTTCGTTTCTAGTCCGATTTTCGCAAACTTTATATATTCGGAATCCTCTCTTCAAGATCTACATCCTAGTATGCTTTAATTTCAGTTTCCCTAATTTCGATTTAAGCTTATTTTTGGGTATAATTTCGGTTTATGTGATAATTGTTGTGTTTTTGTTGGTTTAAATAGGTGAAGATCATGAAGACGACTTAGGAGACTCATATATAGTAGAGGACGAAGGGTAGTAGCGGTTTTTAGGGTTTTCTCAAGGGTTACTTTCGTTTTTCTAGCTTAAGGTAACTATTCCGAGTTACTTGACGATATAATGTTACATTTGTTATGTGTTGGATGTTATGTGAGTAGTAATTTGTTAGGTTTTATTCATATGAATTATTGTTGTTAAGTTTATTAGTTTTATGGTTATTTCATATGTTTGTCGTGTTGAATTGAATTGATAATGGTTGTGTGTTGTTGGAATGGTTTTGTATCATTGTTGAGACGGGTTTTGGATGGAAAAGGAAGGAGATAGTAGGGCTGCCCAAAACAGCCCCAAAACAGGCCGTGTGTGGGGCGTGTTTGTGGCGTGTTTGCGGTGTGTTTGTGGCGTGTTTGTGGCATGTGTGTGGCCGGATTTGGCTGTTGTTCGGGTTGTGTGTTTGAGCCTTTGTTTGATGCTTTGTGTTTGTCATTTGTACAATTGAACATGTTGATATTTTGGTGTATTAGTAATTTTTATTATTATGAGAAATTGTTGGAAATGGGTTAGCTTATAAGTTGGAATAAGTTTTCCTTATGTTGATAATTTTCACATGAATTGTATTATGTTGAATTGTGTGATTTGAGTCAAAATGAGTCAAGACTCTGAGCTGGGCCAATATGACCGAATGAGTTTGGTCAAATTAGGTTTAAACCGGTCAGCCCTGATTTGACCAATGACCCGTCGCGGGACTTGGGTCGTGGATTTGTCTTTGGGGTAAGTTTGGATGACTATGGTTGATATTGAATGTTATATTTTAATGCCTTGGCCATGTTGGTTTGGAATGTTGGATTGTCATTTGATTATATTTGTATGTAGTCGTCCATATGCTAGCTTGTGATCATTTGTATTTATAAGTTTGGACTTTTTGCCCTTTTTATTGTTAAGTTGGCTAAAGTATTCACTTGGGAC
>JAIUZE010005157.1:0-34083 GCA_022085475.1 Heliosperma pusillum
CCTAAGCTTCTAATCGTATTCTAAATACGATTTCTAACATATAAAGCATGCAAAACACGTAAATGATACCGAGTAACCCTTCACCGTTACCTTTACGCGTCTTTAATCGATTACTAAGCCTTCCTAGTAGTCTCCACCTACAATTAGGAATTAAAAGATGAATATACTCCACCTTGAGAAAGACGGATAATTTAAAAAAGCGAGAAAGACGGTAATTTTATTACCAATACGGATAGAGGAAGGTAAGAGGGGAAGAATAAGACGAACTTACGTGAATTCCGACAAGAAACGAGGGAGCTACGATGATTCAAAGATCGATAGCAAAGAGGGAGGCCATGATTTTGTTTGCGTAAGGAGGAAGTAATTTGGTTGTGTTTGAGTAATGAATTAGGTTAAGGGGTAGTGTGAGTTGTATAGGAGAAACGTCAACGGAAGTCAAAGACGGTTCCAAAGTCAAGGAAAGTCAAACTCGACTCAAAAGTCAAGAAAAGTTAAAGACGACTCAAAAGTCAAGAAAAATCAAAGACGACTCAAAAGTCAAGAAAAGTCAAACTCGACTCAAAAGTCAAGAAAAGTCAAAACTAGCTCAAAAGTCAAAGAAAAGTCAAACTCGCCTTAAGACGAGATTTTCATGGAATCTCGCAGAAATTCCAAATACGAACTCGGAAATTCTAAATTCGACTCGAAACATAAAATTATAGATTAAAACTTAAATTTGCTGAAAAGATTTCGTAAAATATTTCTACTAGAAAAATAGGGTACATTTCCGGGTGTTACAGAAACGCACTAGCACCGTGTACATGGCAAGTATGATTAACAGGCATCCACGGGATAAACATTTCCCTGAACTCATACACGATTCAATTCATTTCGTATATGTGCACTAATTTCCTCCGGTAGGACGACGATAATAATACGGTCCTAGTCTAAATTTGGCCAGAATCCCGGAATCGCATTTTCCAGTTCAACATGCGATAAACATTTCGCATCCAAGACTCGGTCAATCAACTGACGCCGAGTACCCCAAATTCGGTAGCAAACATTTACGAAAGAGGCGGAAAAGAGCTCAAGCCTCATAACAAGCGGTACGCTACATGCAAATAACACCACCTCGCAAGTACACAATATTTGACGGCCGGGTCGATCAACGCAATGCGTTCAACTCCCAACAACGTCGTCGTATGCCCAATAACACATGCATTTAAGCATTAGGATACCTCTCCGTTCCGACATTCCAGCCTTACGAACGGGAAGGTAGCCAAGGGAATGAGAGTACAAAGCACAAGACAAAATAGTGCTCAAACCGTATCATTTGTAAAAACCGACTCAAAGTAGAACATACCAAAAACCGTCACAAAACATGTGATATAAGCGAATGAAATATCATATATCCAAAACATGAATATTATAAGTCACTACGTAAAATATACGATAAACGAACCATGCGAACTATTTTAAATTACGAGTTTTAGAAATACTAAGAGAAAAACACAGCCGTGTTCCAGGCCGGTGTGGAGGCCGGCGGCCGGTACCCCGGTTCGGAGCACAACTATACACAAAAAGCAAGTTTGGAAACTAACTAAAACAAGGGTCCACTTCAAACGGTCATATCTAGAGTTCTAGATATGCACATGCATAAATTCCAAGTCGCGGAGATAGTTTATCCTCTTACGGTTCCAACGATAGGTCACAAGCCAAAAACAAGCAAGTAATGAAGGAGATATGATCATTCTACGAAAAGGGGTCGGTGCAGTGAATTCCCAGCCGGCCACTTGACCGGCAGCCGGTACTTCGGCCAGGAGCACCATCCTACCCGAGAACAAGATATACAAGTTCAATCATTTTCAATTCTCATATTTAACTTCTATCAACTATCAACAATCAATAATCATCATCAACAATCATCAACTAACAACAATCATCATCAATAACTCAATTCCTAAGCTTACTAATCATATTATAAATACGAATTCTAACATAGAAATCATATAAAACACGAAAATGATATCGAGTAACCCTTCACCGTTACCTTTACGCGTCTTTAATCGATTCTAAACCTTCCTAGTCTCCACCTACCTACAATTAGATAATAAAAGATGAATATCATTCACCTTGAGAAAGACGGATAATTTAAAAAGCGAGAAAGACGGTAATTTTATTACCAATACGGATAGAGGAAGCTAAGAGGGGAAGAATGAGACGAACTTACGTGAATTCGAGCGAGAAATGAAGGCGTAGCGAAGATTCGAATATGGATAAAAAATGGAGGCAAGGTTTTATGGTGTTTTTTAGTGAAGAAGAAAGAAATGAATTGTGAGGAAAAATTAGGTTAAAGGGGGTATATGAAGAGAGTGAGTGGAAAAAGTCAACAAAAGTCAAATACGGCTCAAAAGTCAAGAAAAAGTCAAAGACGGCTCAAGACGGGTTTTACTTGAAAACTCGCGGAAATTCCAAATACGAACTCGGAAATTCTAAATTCGACTCGGAACATTAAATTCTAAAATAAAACTAAAATTCGCTGAAAAGTATCCGTAAAATATTTTTACTAGAAAAATAGGGTACATTTCCGGGTGTTACAACTCCTTATGTATTAAGTACTTCGCTTAGCCTTTTGTTGTAATTTCATTTAATTAGATTATTTTGGAAAGTGATCGATGTTAAGCATTGAAATGTATGGCAATAAGGTGCACATTTGTGAGGTTTTGGTTTTTGTGTGTTATTTTGGAAGCTTTGGCATGCAAAAACAAGACCATAATAAAGATTTGGAGTCTCGGTTTCGCAAGGTCCAACTTCAAACGGGCGTATCTTAAGTTCTACGCCTCGTATCGATGCAAGGCCAAGTGGAGGTGATAGCTTATCCTCGTAGCTTTTCAACTGAAGGTTGAACGCCTTAAATGACCAAGAAACGAGAGAGATATGGCTCTCGCAAAAACATGGATACAACATGAAACGCGGACCGCGCCATACTACGCTGCCCGCACCCTATGACGCTTCCTGCGTCCAACGGCGCTGCCAGCGTCTGACACTGCTGGCACGTTATTCTATTTCAGTTATCTTATTCTATGAGGCCCATTTCTCAAAGCCCCTAGGTTTCCAGAAGCAATGGTATTTAAGGGCAACATTTTGATTTATCACATCATCTCATATCATACTTGAATCTCAAATTGGTTGTTCACCTTTATCATCGTTTAATTTATTAGAACTTTTAGTATTTGGTTTGTAATGTTTTGGTTATAGAAGGCTAATCCTTCAAAGCTTAGTGTAATTTGAACAAGTACACACCTTTAGCATTGTAAGACTCTCTAAATCTTCTTCTTCTTTATTTAATATCTTTTTCTTGTGTTAATCTTTCATTGTTGAGTAGATGAATGTTTAGTTTGACTAACTCTACATTTTGTTTGCTTAATGAATGCTTGTTCTTGTTATGAAGTGTTACCCTATACTTGAATGTTTGAAACAAACTTGAAAGATTTCAACTTTGGTTTAAAGTTGGAGACTTTTGAGTAGAAAATGATATGTTGTGTAATTATAACATGGTTTAGTGTTGTGTTACATAAATCTAGCTTAATCCTTTGGTTTAATTCTTGGATTATTAATGGGAATAATCGAACCTATGTCTCCTCTTCTCAAATTACCCCAACCTATGTTTTATCCCATATTAATCTCATCTTTACACTCATTTTTCTTGCTTTGAACTAGACTTGAAGTTTACCTGTTATAACAGGTGAACGTATTACTCAATAGGTTTCTCTCGTTATTTCTTATAATTCATCTTCTCTAGTTCTCTCCTCATTAATCTTCCTCCCCTTTATCAAATTTGAAACCCAAATGTCATATCATCAAATCATACTCTTCAATAGTTGGGTAATTTTTAAGAAATGAATTACCACCACACTTCCTTGCCTGCAATTTTTCGCACTTATTAACACCTTGTTATTGATGATAAATCTCTTTATCTTGTTCCAACAAATATAGACGAGGGACCAATTGAGGTGCATTTGTTGTAGAAGAAGGAAGATTTGATCTTGCTTATTATATCATATTGCTTCATACTAATGAAGATGGTATATATGATCAATTGAAATCTATATTCAATTCACATGCCCTACTGTAAAGATTTTCCTCTTTTGCACTCTACTATTTCTAGGTTTGCTTCTGAGTTTAGATTTGCCCACATATTAAATTTGTATTCTTATTTCAAAATTTGTGCTTCAAATATTTACTTTTCTGGGTTCATTTGATAGTGTCAAGTTAAATGTAGAGGGAATTTGTGAAGTTGGTAATTGGCTGAAAAATCAATCCACCCAATCAATTCGTATATTTGGGGATTTGGGAATTGATACACATGGCATTGAACAAGATGATGATTGATTTGGTCTTAGCTTAATTGAAAATGGAATTTGTGTATTGGAGATTTGGTGTTTTTTAATTGATCTGGATTGATGATACGATTTGGTGTATTAATGGCAAATTGGAGATGAACTGATTACAACAACTGAGAAGGAAAAAAAAAAAGATGATTAAGGATAAAGGGTATCATGTTCAGCAGGTTGCCCTTCCACTGATCTAATACGAGAAAAATGAGTGTAAAGATGAGATTAATATGGGATAAAACATAAGTTGGGGTAATTTGAGAAGGGGAGGCATAGGTTGGATTAATCTTATTAAATAACCCTTAATTCTTTAAGCTTGCGTCTTTAGTTGTACTTATGTTTTAATAAGTATTGATTAAATTGTAAAGGGTCAATCTTGGATGTTCTAATTCTTGTTGACTAAAATCTTGGGAGCTAGTATTAGATAAATGAGAAGAGAAGCATAAAAGAGTTAACTTTGCTATTATTGGTTGTGTGTCTTGGGATAATTGCACTAAGCACTTGTCTCATACTTGATATTTGCATACTAGATGTTTGTTGTTTGTCTAGACTAGAAAAGTTTGCATTTTTGATATCTTCATGTTCCTATTTCAACTCAAATTCTCCATCTATGTTTACCACTTGTTTTCCCATTGTAATTACCAATAGTTTGTAATTAGTAGTAAGTAGTATTTTAATTTAGTAGTTAGTACCTTAATTAGTTTTTAGCAAGAGTTTGTTAGTTAGCTTAGCTATTCACCGCTTTCTTTTGGGTTCGACCCTCGACTTGCCATTTACTACCCTTTTATTAAGATAGTCTTGTGGTTGTTTAGGATTTATAAGTTTGTATTTGACCGTGTTATTACCTAGTCTAACGACCCTAGGAAAATACCTCGTCAGCCGGGCACCAATACTAGTTATACAAAAAAAAAATTCAGGTTTGTTAAAAAAAAAACATAGTGAAATTAAGGTAAATATTAACAAAATTGGCGTTAAAACAATGTAAAATCGGAACTTTATGCCTAATTTGAAAATTATTCAATTACATAATACGCTGCAATTACCAAGATTGAGTTCTTTGGGTGCATATTGAAGTAAATGTAAGCCTTGTGCCTCGATGGAGAAGGATGAAAAATAAATTAAAAATGAATGATAGTGGGTTTGCCTTGTAGGCTGTCATCACTAATTAATTAAAGAACTGTATGAACATTGAGCCATATGAGGTTAACGGTGTTAAACTTCAAACTTTACCCTTAACCGGAAAAATAATCAAAGTTCAGGTCCTTATCTTACCCTTAACTCGCTAGTTAACTTAATCATTACTTACTGTTCACACATATTCAAGAAATTACGTTAAATTAATAATAATATTCAAGAAAAAAACGTCCGTTTAATTTTATATTCTCGGTTCTATTCAGCTTCTCAGTTACCATGTCAAGTAGAAACTTAAACTTATTTATAAAAAAAATCATATTTCAACGAGTAGTAAGACAATCAAACCTCATGCATTGTAATATATTTCATACATTTTAAATATTCCAATAACGAAGTAATTTATGATTCAAATATAATATTGTAAATGAGTTTATACAAAGCTTAACCATGTTATTCTCAATTGTTAATAAAAATAATATTTAAATTACATACCGTGTAATTTATTTGGATTTAAAATTAGTTTATTTGATTGGAGGATATCTAAGATGAGTGATGGAGGGACACAACATTAATCGATTACGGTGCCATTGCACAGGCGGACAAGCATATTTTGGCATTATTGATTATTGAAAATGTTGATTTACGTGAACAATAGTGGCTATGTTTGTAGCTAAAAGGACAAGGATTTTGTTGTTCCAAAAGCAGGAGTTGTTGGCGTCTCAATGCTATGTCATTTAATGGCGTGCGTATGTGCATTGTTCTTGCAACATGTGCTAACAAAGTGTATACTTCTTTAAACCCGTCGTTTGGCATCGTGACAAAACGTCTCGCCCCTTAATTGATTCTCAGCTTTACTAATTCCGCACTCCGTAATTTTTAGTAACGACTATAAATGGATGACTTTTATTGTTTGTTTGATTAAAAAGTACGTGACAAAGTGATCTAAAAGGTTTGTATCTAGCTACAGTTAGTCTTGCTTTAGACGGACCATTTTGGTCTGAAATAATAATACGAGATTTTGTAACCACTTTACAGTTAGGTATAACCACTATTGAAAACAGGTTGATATAAGCTGTGGTATAAGCTGTGGTTACATTTTATCAAAAAATGGCAACATAATCTCGTCATATTTTTCAGATGGAAAGAGTCCGTCTGAAATAAGAATTCGCGATCTAACTATAATGGATAGATGTTATCAACCTTTTCTTTTCAATCTTCTCTTTAACCTGATCCCTCCACTCTTTCTAATCGATTAAATTAATACATATCGGGTGAGATCATAAGGCAAGTGAATCGAATAAAATATACGTTATTTTTAATCATTTGTGAGAGGAGAAGGTAGAAGAGAAGGTTGTAAAGAGAAGTTAAATAGTTTTTCTCTAATAATTAGATTTCTTAACTTTAGAAATGAATGGTCAAATTGATAGAATTATGAAATGGGTGATATTGGACTAAATAACTACTATATTATATATAAAAATAACTGGTCAGATATATATGTAAAATATGAAATGAATATATTGAATTGAATAACTATTACAACACGTGCGCGGTCACACGCGCATGCTACGCAAACGCACATATATATAGAATTAGGTTAATGTGAGTTCACCCTAAATTTTGTTAGTCTGTGAACCCTGGTAACTGTAACACCACGGTCCAAACCCTAAGTCGGGAGCAGTTACTCACAGTAACTCGCCAGGATGGGTAAATGATCCATAGATCAACACGGGCCCATTCCAGTGCATTTTGTCTTCAGTCATGCATCATGAGAAACTTCCCGGGAGGTCATCAATCCTAAGACTACTCACAGCCCAAACATGTTTAACTATGACGTTCTTGTACATGGGTAAACTGAAAAGAAGGTGCCCTTTGTTGACATGAGTATTACATTCAATCTCTTTAAACACTAGTCATTTAAGTCTATCAATGGATTACTTCAAGGGGGTACCCCACCGAAATGACGTATTCGGTTAACATAGAGTATAACAGTAACATTATCGCATGAAGATGAAAACATATCATGGGTTGTTTTATTATATAACCTTTTTTTTTAAAACCCTAATTGGGTAACTTATAGATCAATCAAATCTGACTCCGCCAAAGAAACAATGTTACAGGGGAATGAATCTGACCACATACGACGACCAACAAACGAAGGATTAACATACATGAGCAAGTCCATGCGCCACCCTATTGAAGTTTCTACGAACGAAAGAAAACGAAACAACATCAAACCGATTACACAACGCAAAAATATCCTCGTAAAAACGGAAAATATCACTGCGCCCCTTGCTACTCCGCTTCAAATCTTTAATGACCACCTCACAGTCCGTCTCTACCACCACTTTTTTGACCCAATTCGTATATGTTTCTAGGAGCCCGACTAAGACAACCACTGCTTTCGCCATAGTTGGCTCATTGCTTGGACCGTAACTCCCAGTCCAGTCCCCCTTCCTCACCCCTAAAAACCACTCCCATCACGTACCCACTCCTTCCATCACACCTGTGTCAACATGTATCTTCTTAACACCCCTCCCCTCTACTCTCTCTGTCCCGTGTCCCCTTTTTCGGCCATTTCTTAAATAAGCTCCTTTATCCGCCTAACCAACAAATCCGCCCTCCACTCCCCATTCTCGAAGTTAACTTTATTTCTCCTCTCCCAAATCGTCCAACAATCCGTCATGAAACCATCCCACTCCCTCTTACTTATCTCGCTCATAACCACGTTCACCCACTCGCTCACCCGCTCAAACCCATCCCCCACAACACTCTCCAACCCAAGCTTATCCCATATCTCTTCCACCCACCCACAAACACGAATAACATGAAGATAAGACTACTTATTATTTAACCTTATTGATGTTCTCATGAGAATATGTTGTCAATTTTATGTGGTTTATATTATTTTTTTTCATTGTGTAATGTTCCAATTTTGGTTGTCTATTTATGTAATTTGTGTGGTTTATGTTACCCTTTTTAGTAATAAATATTTTTTTTATTTATGTTACTCATCGTGCAATTTAACATGGATGTTAATGAAGAAAAGAACCTAGAAGAGGTCTTGTTGTTGCGTGTTTATAAAGAGCATGTTTATGGGCAAGTCAAGAAACGCAAGACAGTGCAAGGTAAAAAAGAGGATTGATCGGTTATGTCGCGGTCCCGATATAAAAATAATTACCCGCACTTAGGCTAACAACATAAGGAATGTAATTAGGGAAGTAGGGTGTCGATCCTCAGGGAGTACGTGTTAACTATGAATTGCTATGGATTGATTTTCATTTAAGTTCGAGTCACTTGTGGTGGTTGTATAAGATATTAACATAAAATAGAATGACAAGTATGTAAATGACGATATGTAAATGACAAATATGTAAATTGCAGAATGTAAAACTCAAAACAGAAGACTTACCCGATCGGATTGTCACGTACCCGATCGGGGAAGTTCTCTGATCCGAATGACAGTATTTAAAATCTAACTAAAGCGATATTTAAATGACAATATTGAAAGACTATCTAACTAAAATGATAAACTAGATAATAATAATAAAGTAAACTATCTAAGAATGGAAGTAGAAAGACCATAAAGTAAACTATCTAGATAACAATAAAATAAACTATCTAAAACAGTAAAGTAAACTAACTAATCAAGTTGAAATAGTGAATGAGAAATACATGTAAAACTAATTAAAAGTTCCATTGATACCAACATTAGAATTACTATGATTGTCTAGGCCTTGTAGCGGTATATTCCTTTCGGATTCATACCGACCTTTTAGTGGGTCCTAACGTCCTCTCAGCATGGTTAAGTCACTAAACTCCTATTGGCAGTCCTAATTCCCATCCCAACTCTCGTTATAAAGACAGAAATTGACTAATACAAACAATTGTTTATGGCCACTAAACATAGTTATAGAATTTGACACGACCAAAGGAAGAAACAATTAGATGGTTCAATTGGTATCTACTCTTCTTTTAATTCGTTTAACTCGTAAATCATTTCAATATTAGAACTCTATTTATTTTATGTACACAATGTTAATCTTACAATATTATATCTAATTTATGTGATCATGTGATTAAGTAAATTAATAAGAAAAAGATGTAGGAAATTAAACTATGAAATATATATACTAAGGTGATTATGGTGATTATATTAATAATGATTCTAGTGATGAATTCTATGATTATATGATTAGGTAAATTATAATGTGACATGTTAAATAATATTTCGGTTTTAACTAGATTAATTTTAGATTGATTTCCTAACAACAACAATATGAAAACAATACTGATTAGTTTAAGGTTCATGATGAAAATTGCATAGTAAAAGATAGAGAATTACCGAGTTTGGAATATGAATATGTAAGAACGAAAGTAAAGAACAAATATCCAATAACAAAAACTATGAAAACACTAAAGAAATACTAAGAAATAAACTATATTCTAAAACTTGTAAGAAAGTGTGCTAAAATAAAAAGATGATAAGAGATAAGTATATGATATAAGATGAAAATGGATAATTGGATGATAATTGTGTGTGATAATCATTGGCTTTTATAGGGCTGCATGGCTGCTGATCCCTCGTCCAAATTCGTACCCTAGTCAAAGCATTAAATCACACATTTAAGCTCGGTTGAAGAAGAGCTAAGTAACGTCCACTTGCAGAAATACCCGATCGGGTATATGGTAATCCGATCGGGTAAATGTGCAAGATGGATTCTTCCGTCTTTTCGTCTTAGGCACGGAATCCTATGCCTTGGTCTTGGTTAATGCAATACGGAATTGGGCTTGGGCTGATCTTCTTTTGGCTTGGGTTGATGTTTCCTTTTGAAGTTCAAAGCCAAAGTCCAAGATTAAATCCAATTGAGGAAGGATGTAGCGGAATCGTAATCAAATCGTGAACTGGCTATCATCAATTCCTTGAAAACTTGTATCCTAGTGCCTTTGCTCCATAAAGTAGGAAAATATAGCAAAACCGCTTCATTTCCTATAAAACGAGTCAAAACACGCAAAACAATTAGAATAACAATATTAGCTAGTTAATCACTTAACAAAGTGCATAAATCGTATGGAAATTGAGCTAAAACGGGGGATAAATCAGTACAAAATATCACTTATCAAGGATGTTGGCGTTGATTGAAAAACGAAATTATTTATATCATTTTAATATGACTATGCATGTTGGGTTTTATTAAATGTTGGGTTTCACCATTTATTTATTTTATCATCATATCGAACTGAAGTTGGAACATATTTGTAATACCCGTCATTTTATAGGCTAGACTATCGACTAGTGTGTGTGCATGGATTTGAACGATGATCATTAAGTATGTTTGCGTGGTTAGGTCGATCGCCCTAGTGTGTGGGTCGCGACATGTGCTGAGGTCTTTCGACATGGGGTATGGGTCGTTCGACTGTGTTAGTGCTCGATCTGAGTTTTGTCACTCAGGTCGATCGACCAGGGTAGTAGGTCGGCCGACCCAGGTCTAAGATACGTGGTTTTTACTTATTTCCTAATTACTTTATAATTAAACCTAAGCCAAAAAATATTTTAAAAGATCAGTTTTAAAACCCTTATTCTTATTTTGCTAATCTTTTACATAAAAGCATCTAGTGAGAAGAGAAATAGAGAAAGGGAGATTACAGATGAATTGCGGATTCTTGTGTTAGCCTCCAAAGATTGATTCTTGTTTATAGTAACTGCATGATGTGTGCGTTGTAGGAGATGATCTTGTAGATGATTACTTATATTGTTTTACGTGAGTGAAAATTTGCTAAAAGGTAGGGGTGTTTCATCCAGGGACAACGCCCGCTAGCTCACACCCGAACCCAAAATATCATAGCACAAGGCCATCCAAGCAAGCAACCTGTTCATCCATGAAAAACATGAACGCCACAGTCACTGGGGAGTAACTCCGGGTTCTCCCAGCCATATCACATTAAACGTACATAGAAGGAAATACGAGAGTAGAAGCATGCATATATAGTTATACATGTGAAATACGATGAGAATAGATATGCAATTCAATATATAAGAGTAAGAGCATATGAAGTACAAATCCGAATCCTTCATGTTATACAAAGACTCAGGGAAGACACTCTTAGGAAACCGAATACGCTCACTAGGGCTTGCATCTCACCGTTAGCGGTATAAGTTTGATAAGATTGAGACTCGACAAACAAACCATGCCAAGTCATGCGATGATCACAAATATTCCATCATATTATCATCCATTCAAACATACAATACAATGACGACCTCTTTCACGGTAAATTTAACGCACTAGCAACGTATACATGGCCAGTATGATTAAAAGGCATCCATGGGATAAGACGTTTCCCTGAACGCATACACGATCACATTTCATATATGCAGACTAATTTCCTCCCGGTAGGACGACGATAATAATACGGTCCTAGTCTAAACCTGGCCAGACTCTCGGAATAAGACGTGTTCCGATTCAACATGTGGTAAGACGTTCCACATCCAAGACTCGGTCAATCATAAACGCCGAGTACCCCAAATTCGGTTGACATTCACGAAAGAGGCAGAAAAGAGCACAAGCCTCATAACAAGCGGTACGCTACATGCAAATAACACCACCTCGCAAGTACACAACATTTGACGGCCGGGTCGATCAACGCAAAGCGTTCACCTCCCAACAACGTCGTCGTATGCCCACTAACACATGCAATTAAGCAGTAGGATACCTCCCCGTCCCGACATTCCAGCCTTACGAACGTGGAGGTAGCCAAGGAAATGAGAGTACAAAGGACATAACAAAATAGTGCTCAAACCGTAATATTTGTAAAAACCGACTCAAAGTGGGACATACCAAAAACCGTCACAAAACATGTGATACAAGGGAATGAAATATCATATATTCAAAACATTAATATTATAAGTCACTAAGTAAAATTATACGATAAACGAATCATGCGAACTATTATAAATTACGAGTTTTAGAAATTGTAAGAAATAAAACACAGCCATGTTGCAGGCCGGTCTGGAGGCCGGCGGCCGGTACCCCGGCTCGCGCATCAAGCAAAATCCAAAAATCACAAAGAAAGTGCAGTGTGTTCCAGGCCGGACTGGAGGCCGGCGGCCGGGCACCCGGCCAGGAGCACCTCTACACACAAAAAGCAAGTTTGGAAACTAACTAAAACAAGGGTCCTCTTCAAACGGTCATAACTAGAGTTCTATATATGCAAATGCAGAAATTCCAAGTTGAGGTGATAGCTTATTCTCTTACGGTTCCAACGATAGGTCACAAGCCCAAAACAAGCAAGTAACGAAGGAGATATGATCATTTTACGAAAAAAGGTCGGTGCAGTGAGTTCCCAGCCGGCCAATGGGGTCGGCGGCCGGGCACCCGGCTGGGACAACATCAACCCGAGAACAACTATACTTAATTATGCATTTTCAATTATCAAAAATAACTACTATCAATTACCAATAATCGATAAACATCATCAACAATCATCAACTAACAACAATCATCAACAATAACACAATTCCTAAGCTTACAAATCATATTCTAAATACGATTTCTAACATAGAAAACACGTAAAACACGTAAATGATATCGAGTAACCCTTCACCGTTACCTTTTCGTGTCTTTAATCGGTTTCTAAGCCTTCCTCCACTAGATAGTAATCTTTGTCGGGGTCTAGAAAGTCTCCACCTATATAAAGACGACAAAAGATGAATATAATTCACCTTTGAGAAAGACGGATAAATTGAAAAGCGAGAAAGACGGTAATTTTATTACCAATACGGATAGAGGAATATGAGAGGGGAAGAATAAGACGAACTTACGTGAATTTGAGCAAGAAATGAATGAGTAGCGACGAATCTAAGCTTGATAAAAATGGAGTTTAGGTTTTGGTGGTTTGATGAGGAAGAAAGAGTAAGTGGAAAATGAAAGAAGGAGTTAGGGTTTGAGGGAGTATATGAAAGGTGAGTCGAAAAAGTCAAGAAAAGTCAAAGATAACTTAAGACGGGATTCACTTGAAATCTCGCGTAAAATCCAAATACGAACTCAGAAATTCTAAATTCGACACGGGAAATTTAATTCTAAACTAAAACTAAATTTCGCTGAAAAGTATCCGTATAATATTTTTACTATAAAAATAGGGTACATTTGCGGGTGTTACAATCATAGGAAAAATCATCTAAGATGATGAAGCCAAGCAATTTCCTTAGGTGAATGCTTGCTCACATTCACCTTGCATAAGCGCAATATGACAAGCCTCAATGTACTTCCTTTGTAGTTTAGATCTTCCTCTTCTTGCATCAAGCCACTCCACCAGGTTACATAAACTGAATGAAACTCCAAGCTTTCCTTGCAGAATTTGGCAGCACTGCACACTTTAAATGCAATCATATAATAAGTGTTGTAGGGTCTATGTTCCATTGCCACATATGTCACAAGATGCATCTACAAGCACCCCCATTCTGTTCAGCCTGTCCTTAGTAAGAAGTCTATTCTGAATTGCAGCCCAGAAAATAAAGCTAGACTTAGGAACATTCAGGGGATTCCTGCACACATACCGCCAATTTACTCTATCCTTTCCTGGTCTCAACCAAGAATACCCATCATTAACAGCATAAGGCTTATCAGAACCCAACCACAAATCATCTACATAAGCATTATGAAACTGTATCATTATATGGCTGATTTTCCTCCATGACCAACTAGTGTCAGGGGAAGCAATGTATCCTTTCCAATGCATACCTTTTAAATAAACATTACTAACCCATTTGACCCATAAGTGATCCTTTTTTGATGCAATCCACCACACATACTTGCCTAAGAGAGCTCTATTCCACTGCTTCACCTCTTTAATGCCAAGTCCTCCTTCATCCTTTGAATAACAACAGTTATCCCAGCTAACATTTGGGGCCTTAATATAATCTGCTGATCCTCCCCACAGATAGTTTCTACACACAGCTATAATTTTATTCATAATACCATTAGGAATTAGGAAAATATGAGCCCAATATGAATGTAGTGAAGTAAGCACAGAATTCACCAAAATCAGACGGCCAGAGTAAGAAAGCTTTCTATTTCCCCACCCTCTAATTCTAGCAACAATTTTATCAGTGAGCTTCAACCCATCATTCTTTGAGAGTTTCTTTGAAGAAATAGGGACTCCCAGGTATTTAAAAGGAATCGAACCTCTCTGAAAACCAGAAACTTGCAGAATATTAGCAATGCATTCATTAGTCACACCATTAAAATAAATTTCAGACTATGATTTGTTCAAGCAAAGACCAGAGGAGGCTGAAAATGTAGCAAAGCTTCTCAGAATCCACATGATAGAATGTTCATTTCCCTTACAAAACATCAACAAATCATCAGCAAATAATAAATGATTGAGTTTAATATGACCGCATAAAGGATGAAACTTGAATCCATCTTGCTGAGCAATAACATGAAGAATTCTGGATAAATACTCCATAAAAAGGGTAAAAAGAAGAGGAGACAAAGGATCCCCTTGTCTTAAACCCCTCTTACCTTGAAAGAACCCAAATACATTCCCATTTAAGGCCAGAGAATAGGTAGGAGAAGTTACACAAGCCATAACCAAATCAATGAATCTCCTTAGAAAGTGAAGAGCCTGAAGCATCTGAAGCAGAAAATTCCACTCCACAGAGTCATAGGCTTTCTTGAGGTCAATTTTAATAAGACATCTTGGGGATGCACATTTCCTATTATAGAGTCTCACCAAGTCTTGACAAATAAGCACATTTTCAATAATATTCCTCCCTTTCACAAACCCCCATTAACAAGGACTGACAATATCAGGAAGAATTTTACTCAGTCTATTACAAAGAACCTTAGCCAAGCACTTATAAATCGTATTACAGCAAGCAATAGGCCTAAAATCAAGGACACTATTAGGATTTTCCTTCTTAGGAATCAAAGTAAGGATATTAGTGTTCACCTGTTTGAGTAATTTACCTGACTGGAAGAAGTTTTGAACTGCTTTAATAACATCTCCTCCGACCATATCCCAAGCCTCCTTAAAAACCTGACTTCTGTAACCATCAGGACCAGGTGATTTGTTAGAGGCAATATCAAACATACACCTTCTAATTTCATCAGCTGACACAGGAGCCATCAAAAGGTTTACATGCTCCTCAGTAATCAAAGCCCCTTCTCTAACAGTAGGAACATGGACATCCAGAGTAGGAAGAGAAGTTCCCAGAAGGCTTTTGTAGTAGTTGAGAAAAGCATTTTCAACATCCTGAGGATTAGTTTGATATCATTCATATCTTTAATGCTTATAACTCTATTATGAATTTGCCTCGCCCTAATGTGAGAGTGAAAAAACTTAGTGTTTTCATCACCATATTTAAGCCATTCAACCTTTGCCTTTTGGCAGAGGAAGCTAAACTGAACCTTACATTGGAGTCTATAAGTTTCAGCAGCTTCTCTTTCTGCCTTCAACAGATTTTTGCTACGATACAAGCTAAATACGATACAACGCCCGCTAGCTCACACCCAAACCCAAAATATCAAAGCAAAAGGCCATCCAAGCAAGCAACTTGTTCATCCATGAAAAACATGAACGCCACAGTCAGTGGGGAGTAACTCCGGGTTCTCCCAGCCATATCACATTAAACGTACATAGAAGAAAATACCAAAGTAGAAGCATGCATATATAGTTATACATGTGAAATACGATAAGAATAGATATGCAACTCAATATATAAGAGTAAGAGAATATGAAGTACAAATCCGAATCCGTCATGTTATACAAAGACTCGGGGAAGACACTCTTAGGCAACCGAATACGCTCACTAGGGCTCGCATCTCACCGTTAGCGGTATAAGTTTGATAAGATTGAGACTCGACAAACAAACGATGCCAAGTCATGCGATGATCACAAATATTCCATCATATTATCATCCATTCAAACATACAATACAATGACGACCTCTCTCACGGTAAATGAAACGCACTAGCACCGTGTACATGGCAAGTATGATTAAAAGGCATCCACGGGATAAGACGTTTCCCTGAACGCATACACGATCACATTTCGTGTTTATATGTAGACTAATTTCTCACGTAGGGACGACGATAATAATACGGTCCTAGTATAAACCTGGCCAGACTCTCGGAATAAGACGTGTTCCGATTCAACATGTGGTAAGACGTTCCACATCCAAGACTCGGTCAATCATAGACGCCGAGTACCCCAAATTCGGTTGATATTCACGAAAGAGGCAGAAAAGAGCACAAGCCTCATAACAAGCGGTACGCTACATGCAAATAACACCACCTCGCAAGTACACAACATTTGACGGCCGGGTCGATCAACGCAAAGCGTTCACCTCCCAACAACGTCATCGTATGCCCACTAACACAATTAAGCAGTAGGATACATTCCCGTTCCGACATTCCAGCCTTACGAAACGTGGAGGTAGCCAAGGGAATGAGAGTACAAAGCACAAGACAAAATAGTGCTCAAACCGTATCATTTGTAAAAACCGAATCAAAGTGGGACATACCAAAAACCGTCACAAAACAGTGATTACAAGCGAATAGAGAATTATCATATATTCAAAACATTAATATTCATAAGTCACTACGTAAAATTATAAGATAAACGAATCATGCGAAATATTATAAATTACGAGTTTTAGAAATTATAAGAAAAATACACAGCCGTGTTGCCGGCCGCCGGTCAGTGGACCGGCGGCCGGTACCCCGGCTCGCGCATCAAGCAAAATCCAAAAATCATAAAGGAAGTGCAGTGTGCTCCAGGCCGGGCTGGAGGCCGGCGGCCGGGCACCCGGCCAGGAAAGGGAGCACCTCTAAAACACCAAAAAGCAAGTTGCGAAAACTAACTCTAAAACAAGGGGTCCACTTCAAACCGGTTCATAACTAGAGTTAATAAGTACAATGCAGAAATTCCCAAGTTGAGGTCGCTGGTGATAGCTTATCCTCTTACGGTTCCAACGATAGCTCACAAGCCTAAAACAAGCAACTAACGAAGGAGATATGATCATTTTACGAAAATGGGTCGGTGAAGTGAGTTCCCAGCCGGCCAATGGGGCCGGCGGCCGGGCACCCGGCAAGGACAACATCAACCCGAGAACAACTATACTTAATTATCCATTTTCAATTATCAAAAATAACTACTATCAACTACCAATAATCGATAACCATCATCAACTAACAACAATCATCAACAATAACACAATTCCTAAGCTTACTAATCATATTCTAAATACGATTTCTAACATAGAAAACACGTAAAACACGTAAATGATATCGAGTAACCCTTCACCGTTACCTTTATGCGTCTTTAAACGATTTATAAGCCTTCCTCCACTAGATAGTAAACTTTGTCGTGGTCTAGAAAGTCTCCACCTAAACAAAGACGACAAAAGATGAATATAATTCACCTTTGAGAAAGACGGATAAATTGAAAAGCGAGAAAGACGGTAATTTTATTACCAATACGGATAGAGGAATATGAGAGGGGAAGAATAAGACGAACTTACATGAATTTGAGCAAGAAATGAAGGAGTAGCGACGAATCTAAGCTTGATAAAAATGGAGTTTAGGTTTTGGTGGTTTGATGACGACTTAAGACGGGATTCACTTGAAATCTCGCGTAAAATCCAAATACGAACTCAGAAATTGTAAATTCGACACGGGAAATTTAATTCTAAACTAAAACTAAATTTCGCTGAAAAGTATCCGTATAATATTTTTACTATAAAAATAGGGTACATTTGCGGGTGTTACAATCATAGGAAAAATCATCTAAGATGATGAAGCCAAGCAATTTCCTTAGGTGAATGCTTGCTCACATTCACCTTGCATAATCTAATATTGATCTCCTCCATCACTTGTTGACCTATATCCTCAGGACGTCTAATACAATGCTTAAATCTCACTTCATTTCGAACCATCCAAATCTTGTATATAAGCGCAATATGACAAGACCCAATGTACTTCCTTTGTAGTTTAGATCTTCCTCTTCCTGCATCAAGCCACTCCACCAGGTTACATAAACTGAATGAAACTCCAAGCTTTCCTTGCAGAATTTGGCAGCACTGCACACTTTAAATGCAATCATATAATAAGTGTTGTAGGGTCTATGTTCCATTGCCACATATGTCACAAGATGCATCTACAAGCACCCCCATTCTGTTCAGCCTGTCCTTAGTAAGAAGTCTATTCTGAATTGCAGCCCAGAAAATAAAGCTAGACTTAGGAACATTCAGGGGATTCCTGCACACGTACCGCCAATTTACTCTATCCTTTCCTGGTCTCAACCAAGAATACCCATCATTAACAGCATAAGGCTTATCAGAACCCAACCACAAATCATCTACATAAGCATTATGAAACTGTATCATTATATGGCTGATTTTCCTCCATGACCAACTAGTGTCAGGGGAAGCAATGTATCCTTTCCAATGCATACCTTTTAAATAAACATTACTAACCCATTTGACCCATAAGTGATCCTTTTTTGATGCAATCCACCACACATACTTGCCTAAGAGAGCTTTATTCCACTGCTTCACCTCTTTAATGCCAAGTCCTCCTTCATCCTTTGAATAACAACAGTTATCCCAGCTAACATTTGGGGCCTTAATATAATCTGCTGATCCTCCCCACAGATAGTTTCTACACACAGATATAATTTTATTCATAATACCATTAGGAATTAGGAAAATATGAGCCCAATATGAATGTAGTGAAGTAAGCACAGAATTCACCAAAATCAGACGGTCAGAGTAAGAAAGCTTTCTATTTCCCCACCCTCTAATTCTAGCAACAATTTTATCAGTGAGCTTCAACCCATCATTCTTTGAGAGTTTCTTTGAAGAAATAGGGACTCCCAGGTATTTAAAAGGAATCGAACCTCTCTGAAAACCAGAAACTTGCAGAATATTAGCAATGCATTCATTAGTCACACCATTAAAATAAATTTCAGACTATGATTTGTTCAAGCAAAGACCAGAGGAGGCTGAAAATGTAGCAAAGCTTCTCAGAATCCACATGATAGAATGTTCATTTCCCTTACAAAACATCAACAAATCATCAGCAAATAATAAATGATTGAGTTTAATATGACCGCATAAAGGATGAAACTTGAATCCATCTTGCTGAGCAATAACATGAAGAATTCTGGATAAATACTCCATAAAAAGGGTAAAAAGAAGAGGAGACAAAGGATCCCCTTGTCTTAAACCCCTCTTACCTTGAAAGAACCCAAATACATTCCCATTTAAGGCCAGAGAATAGGTAGGAGAAGTTACACAAGCCATAACCAAATCAATGAATCTCCTTAGAAAGTGAAGAGCCTGAAGCATCTGAAGCAGAAAATTCCACTCCACAGAGTCATAGGCTTTCTTGAGGTCAATTTTAATAAGACATCTTGGGGATGCACATTTCCTATTATAGAGTCTCACCAAGTCTTGACAAATAAGCACATTTTCAACAATATTCCTCCCTTTCACAAACCCCCATTAACAAGGACTGACAATATCAGGAAGAATTTTACTCAGTCTATTACAAAGAACCTTAGCCAAGCACTTATAAATCGTATTACAGCAAGCAATAGGCCTAAAATCAAGGACACTATTAGGATTTTCCTTCTTAGGAATCAAAGTAAGGATATTAGTGTTCACCTGTTTGAGTAATTTACCTGACTGGAAGAAGTTTTGAACTGCTTTAATAACATCTCCTCTGACCATATCCCAAGCCTCCTTAAAAACCTGACTTCTGTAACCATCAGGACCAGGTGATTTGTTAGAGGCAATATCAAACATACACCTTCTAATTTCATCAGCTGACACAGGAGCCATCAAAAGGTTTACATGCTCCTCAGTAATCAAAGCCCCTTCTCTAACAGTAGGAACATGGACATCCAGAGTAGGAAGAGAAGTTCCCAGAAGGCTTTTGTAGTAGTTGAGAAAAGCATTTTCAACATCCTGAGGATTAGTTTGATATCATTCATATCTTTAATGCTTATAACTCTATTATGAATTTGCCTCGCCCTAATGTGAGAGTGAAAAAACTTAGTGTTTTCATCACCATATTTAAGCCATTCAACCTTTGCCTTTTGGCAGAGGAAGCTAAACTGAACCTTACATTGGAGTCTATAAGTTTCAGCAGCTTCACTTTCTGCCTTCAACAGATTTTTTCTACGATACAAGCTAAATACGATACAACGCCCGCTAGCTCACACCCGAACCCAAAATATCAAAGCAAAAGGCCATCCAAGCAAGCAACTTGTTCATCCATGAAAAACATGAACGCCACAGTCAGTGGGGAGTAACTCCGGGTTCTCCCAGCCATATCACATTAAACGTACATAGAAGAAAATACCAAAGTAGAAGCATGCATATATAGTTATACATGTGAAATACGATAAGAATAGATATGCAACTCAATATATAAGAGTAAGAGAATATGAAGTACAAATCCGAATCCGTCATGTTATACAAAGACTCGGGGAAGACACTCTTAGGCAACCGAATACGCTCACTAGGGCTCGCATCTCACCGTTAGCGGTATAAGTTTGATAAGATTGAGACTCGACAAACAAACCATGCCAAGTCATGCGATGATCAAAAATATTCCATCATATTATCATCCATTCAAACATACAATACAATGACGACCTCTTTCACGGTAAATGAAACGCACTAGCAACGTATACATGGCCAGTATAATTAAAAGGCATCCATGGGATAAGACGTTTCCCTGAACGCATACACGATCACATTTCGTATATGCAGACTAATTTCCTCCCGGTAGGACGACGATAATAATACGGTCCTAGTCTAAACCTGGCCAGACTCTCGGAATAAGACGTGTTCCGATTCAACATGTGGTAAGACGTTCCACATCCAAGACTCGGTCAATCATAGACGCCGAGTACCCCAAATTCGGTTGATATTCACGAAAGAGGCAGAAAAGAGCACAAGCCTCATAACAAGCGGTACGCTACATGCAAATAACACCACCTCGCAAGTACACAACATTTGACGGCCAGGTCGATCAACGCAAAGCGTTCACCTCCCAACAACGTCGTCGTATGCCCACTAACACATGCAATTAAGCAGTAGGATACCTCCCCGTCCCGACATTCCAGCCTTACGAACGTGGAGGTAGCCAAGGAAATGAGAGTACAAAGGACATAACAAAATAGTGTTCAAACCGTAATATTTGTAAAAACTGACTCAAAGTGGGACATACCAAAAACCGTCACAAAACATGTGATACAAGCGAATGAAATATCATATATTCAAAACATTAATATTATAAGTCACTAAGTAAAATTATACGATAAACGAATCATGCGAACTATTATAAATTACGAGTTTTAAAAATTGTAAGAAATAAAACACAGCCGTGTTGCAGGCCAGTCTGGAGGCCGGCGGCCGGTACCCCGGCTCGCGCATCAAGCAAAATCCAAAAATCACAAAGAAAGTGCAGTGTGTTCCAGGCCGGACTGGAGGCCGGCGGCCGGGCACCCGGCCAGGAGCACCTCTACACACAAAAAGCAAGTTTGGAAACTAACTAAAACAAGGGTCCACTTAAAACGGTCATAACTAGAGTTCTATATATGCAAATGCAGAAATTCCAAGTTGAGGTGATAGCTTATCCTCCTACGGTTCCAACGATAGGTCACAAGCCCAAAACAAGCAAGTAACGAAGGAGATATGATCATTTTACGAAAAAGGGTCGGTGAAGTGAGTTCCCAGCCGGCCAATGGGGCCGGCGGCCAGGCACCCGGCTGGGACAACATCAACCCGAGAACAACTATACTTAATTATCCATTTTCAATTATCAAAAATAACTACTATCAACTACCAATAATCGATAACCATAATCAACAATCATCAACTAACAACAATCATCAACAATAACACAATTCCTAAGCTTACAAATCATATTCTAAATATGATTTCTAACATAGAAAACACGTAAAACACGTAAATGATATCGAGTAACCCTTCACCGTTACCTTTTCGCGTCTTTAATCGGTTTCTAAGCCTTCCTCCACTAGATAGTAATCTTTGTCGGGGTCTAGAAAGTCTCCACCTAAATAAAGACGACAAAAGATGAATATAATTCACCTTTGAGAAAGACGGATAAATTGAAAGGCGAGAAAGACGGTAATTTTATTACCAATACGGATAGAGGAATATGAGAGGGGAAGAATAAGACGAACTTACGTGAATTTGAGCAAGAAATGAAGGAGTAGCGACGAATCTAAGCTTGATAAAAATGGAGTTTAGGTTTTGGTGGTTTGATGAGGAAGAAAGAGTAAGTGGAAAATGAAAGAAGGAGTTAGGGTTTGAGGGAGTATATGAAAGGTGAGTCGAAAAAGTCAAGAAAAGTCAAAGATAACTTAAGACGGGATTCACTTGAAATCTCGCGTAAAATCCAAATACGAACTCAGAAATTCTAAATTCGACACGGGAAATTTAATTCTAAACTAAAACTAAATTTCGCTGAAAAGTATCCGTATAATATTTTTACTATAAAAATAGGGTACATTTGCGGGTGTTACAATCATAGGAAAAATCATCTAAGATGATGAAGCCAAGCAATTTCCTTAGGTGAATGCTTGCTCACATTCACCTTGCATAAGCGCAATATGACAAGCCCCAATGTACTTCCTTTGTAGTTTAGATCTTCCTCTTCTTGCATCAAGCCACTCCACCAGGTTACATAAACTGAATGAAACTCCAAGCTTTCCTTGCAGAATTTGGCAGCACTGCACACTTTAAATGCAATCATATAATAAGTGTTGCAGGGTCTATGTTCCATTGCCACATATGTCACAAGATGCATCTACAAGCACCCCCATTCTGTTCAGCCTGTCCTTAGTAAGAAGTCTATTCTGAATTGCAGCCCAGAAAATAAAGCTAGACTTAGGAACATTCAGGGGATTCCTGCACACATACCGCCAATTTACTCTATCCTTTCCTGGTCTCAACCAAGAATACCCATCATTAACAGCATAAGGCTTATCAGAACCCAACCACAAATCATCTACATAAGCATTATGAAACTGTATCATTATATGGCTGATTTTCCTCCATGACCAACTAGTGTCAGGGGAAGCAATGTATCCTTTCCTATGCATACCTTTTAAATAAACATTACTAACCCATTTGACCCATAAGTGATCCTTTTTTGATTCAATCCACCACACATACTTGCCTAAGAGAGCTCTATTCCACTGCTTCACCTCTTTAATGCCAAGTCCTCCTTCATCCTTTGAATAACAACAGTTATCCGAGCTAACATTTGGGGCCTTAATATAATCTGCTGATCCTCCCCATAGATAGTTTCTACACACAGCTATAATTTTATTCATAATACCATTAGGAATTAGGAAAATATGAGCCCAATATGAATGTAGTGAAGTAAGCACAGAATTCACCAAAATCAGACGGCCAGAGTAAGAAAGCTTTCTATTTCCCCACCCTCTAATTCTAGCAACAATTTTATCAGTGAGCTTCAACCCATCATTCTTTGAGAGTTTCTTTGAAGAAATAGGGACTCCCAGGTATTTAAAAGGAATCGAACCTCTCTGAAAACCAGAAACTTGCAGAATATTAGCAATGCATTCATTAGTCACACCATTAAAATAAATTTCAGACTATGATTTGTTCAAGCAAAGACCAGAGGAGGCTGAAAATGTAGCAAAGCTTCTCAGAATCCACATGATAGAATGTTCATTTCCCTTACAAAACATCAACAAATCATCATCAAATAATAAATGATTGAGTTTAATATGACCGCATAAAGGATGAAACTTGAATCCATCTTGCTGAGCAATAACATGAAGAATTCTGGATAAATACTCCATAAAAAGGGTAAAAAGAAGAGGAGACAAAGGATCCCCTTGTCTTAAACCCCTCTTACCTTGAAAGAACCCAAATACATTCCCATTTAAGGCCAGAGAATAGGTAGGAGAAGTTACACAAGCCATAACCAAATCAATGAATCTCCTTAGAAAGTGAAGAGCCTGAAGCATCTGAAGCAGAAAATTCCACTCCACAGAGTCATAGGCTTTCTTGAGGTCAATTTTAATAAGACATCTTGGGGATGCACATTTCCTATTATAGAGTCTCACCAAGTCTTGACAAATAAGCACATTTTCAACAATATTCCTCCCTTTCACAAACCCCCATTAACAAGGACTGACAATATCAGGAAGAATTTTACTTAGTCTATTACAAAGAACCTTAGCCAAGCACTTATAAATCGTATTACAGCAAGCAATAGGCCTAAAATCAAGGACACTATTAGGATTTTCCTTCTTAGGAATCAAAGTAAGGATATTAGTGTTCACCTGTTTGAGTAATTTACCTGACTGGAAGATGTTTTGAACTGCTTTAATACCATCTCCTCCGACCATATCCCAAGCCTCCTTAAAAACCTGACTTCTGTAACCATCAGGACCAGGTGATTTGTTAGAGGCAATATCAAACATACACCTTCTAATTTCATCAGCTGACACAGGAGCCATCAAAAGGTTTACATGCTCCTCAGTAATCATAAGGCCCTTCACTAAACAGTCGGAACATGGACATCCCGGTAGGAAGAGAAGTTACCAGAAGGTTTTGTCGTAGTGAGAAAAGGCATGTTTCAACATCCTGAGGATAGTTTGATATTCATTCATATCCTAATGCTTATAACTCTATTAGGAATTTGCCTCGCCCCTAATGTGAGAGTGAAAAAAACTTAGTTGTTTTCATCACCATCTTAAGCCATTAACATTTTGCCTTTTGGACAGAGGAAGATAAACTGAACCTTACATGAGTTATAAGTTTCAGCAGCTTCTCTTTCTGCCATTAACAGATTTTTGCACGGATACAAGCTAAATACGATACAACGCCCGCTAAGCTCACACCCAACCAAACCCAAAATACAAAGCAAAAGGCCATCCAGCAAGCAACTTGTTCATCCATGAAAAAACATGAACGGCCCAGTCAGTGGGGAGTAAACCCGGGTTATCCCAGCCAATATAACATTAAACGGACATAGAAGAAAATACCAAAGGGAAGATGCCTATATATTATACATGTGAAAACGATAGAATAGATATGCAACTCAATATATAAGGTAAGAGCATATGAAGTACAAATCCGAATCCGTCATGTTATACAAAGACTCGGGGAAGACACTCTTAGGCAACCGAATACGCTCACTAGGGCTCGCATCTCACCGTTAGCGGTATAAGTTTGATAAGATTGAGACTCGACAAACAAACCATGCCAAGTCATGCGATGATCACAAATATTCCATCATATTATCATCCATTCAAACATACAATACAATGACGACCTCTTTCACGGTAAATGAAACGCACTAGCAACGTATACATGGCCAGTATGATTAAAAGGCATCCATGGGATAAGACGTTTCCCTGAACGCATACACGATCACATTTCGTATATGCAGACTAATTTCCTCCCGGTAGGACGACGATAATAATACGGTCCTAGTCTAAACCTGGCCAGACTCTCGGAATAAGACGTGTTCCGATTCAACATGTGGTAAGACGTTCCACATCCAAGACTCGGTCAATCATAGACGCCGAGTACCCCAAATTCGGTTGACATTCACGAAAGAGGCAGAAAAGAGCACAAGCCTCATAACAAGCGGTACGCTACATGCAAATAACACCACCTCGCAAGTACACAACATTTGACGGCCGGGTCGATCAACGCATAGCGTTCAACTCCCAACAACGTCTTCGTATGCCCACTAACACATGCATTTAAGCAGTAGGATACCTCTCCATTCCGACATTCCAGCCTTACGAACGGGAAGGTAGCCAAGGGAATGAGAGTACAAAGCACAAGACAAAACAGTGCTCAAACCGTAACATTTGTAAAAACCGACTCAAAGTGGGACATAGCAAAAACCGTCACAAAACATGTGATACAAGCGAATGAAATATCATATATCCAAAACATGAATATTATAAGTCACTAAGTAAAATTATACGATAAACGAATCATGCGAACTATTATAAATTACGAGTTTTAGAAATTGTAAGAAATAAAACACAGCCGTGTTGCAGGCCGGTCTGGAGGCCGGCGGCCGGTACCCCGGCTCGCGCATCAAGCAAAATCCAAAAATCACAAATAAAGTGCAGTGTTTGGTTCCAGGCCGCCGATGGAGGCAGTGCGGCCGGGCACCCGCCGGAGCACCTCTACCACACAAAAAGACCAGTTGGAAACTAACTAAAACAAGGGTCCACTTAAAACCGTCATTAACTAGAGTTCTATATATTGAATGCAGAAAAGAAAGAAGAAATTCTAAGTTGATGTGAATAAGCTTAATCCTCTTACGGTTGCCCAAACGATAGGTCACAAGCCCAAAACAAGCAGTAGTAACGAAGGAGATATGATTCATTTACGAACCAAAAGGGTCGGTGCAGTGAGTTCACACGCAGGCCAATGGGGCCGGCGGGCCAGGCACCCGGATGGGAAACATCAACCCGAGAAGAGAACAACTATAATTAATTATCCATTTCAATTATCCCAAAAATAACTACTATCAAACTACCAATAATCGAGAACCATAATCAACAAGCATCAACTAACAACTCATCAACAATTAAACACAATTCTACGGCTTACAAATCATATTCTAAAATATGATTTCTAACATAGAAACAACCACGTAAAACACGTAAAGGATATCGAGTAAACCATTCACCGTTCCTTTTCGCGTCTTTACTCGGTTTCTAAGCCTGCCTCCACTAGATAGTAATCTTTGTAGGGGTCTAGAAAGTCCCACCAACAAAGAGACAAAAGATGAATATTAATTCACTTTGAGAAGACGGATAAAATTGAACAGCGAGAAAGACGGTAAATTGTATACCAAACGGAAGAGGAATATGAGAGGGGAATACATTAAGACGAACTTACGTGATTTGAAGCACAGAAAGAAATGAAGAGTAGCGAGAATCTAAGCTGAAAAATGGAGTTTAGGTTTGTGGTTTGATGAGGAAGAAAGAGCTAAGTGAAAAGGGAAAGACGGAGTTAGGGTTGAGGGCAGTATCTGGAGTATATGAAAGGTGAGTCGAAAAAGTCAAGAAAAGTCCAAAGGACGACCTAAGAGGGATTCACTCGAAATCTCGCGTAAAGTCCAAATACGAACTCGGAAATTCTAAATTAGACACGGGAAATTTAATTCTAAACTAAAACTAAATTTTGCTGAAAAGTATCCGTATAATATTTTTACTATAAAAATAGGGTACATTTGCGGGTGTTACAATCATAGGAAAAATCATCTAAGATGATGAAGCCAAGCAATTTCCTTAGGTGAATGCTTGCTCACATTCACCTTGCATAAGCGCAATATGACAAGCCTCAATGTACTTCCTTTGTAGTTTAGATCTTCCTCTTCTTGCATCAAGCCACTCCACCAGGTTACATAAACTGAATGAAACTCCAAGCTTTCCTTGCAGAATTTGGCAGCACTGCACACTTTAAATGCAATCATATAATAAGTGTTGTAGGGTCTATGTTCCATTGCCACATATGTCACAAGATGCATCTACAAGCACCCCCATTCTGTTCAGCCTGTCCTTAGTAAGAAGTCTATTCTGAATTGCAGCCCAGAAAATAAAGCTAGACTTAGGAACATTCAGGGGATTCCTGCACACATACCGCCAATTTACTCTATCCTTTCCTGGTCTCAACCAAGAATACCCATCATTAACAGCATAAGGCTTATCAGAACCCAACCACAAATCATCTACATAAGCATTATGAAACTGTATCATTATATGGCTGATTTTCCTCCATGACCAACTAGTGTCAGGGGAAGCAATGTATTCTTTCCAATGCATACCTTTTAAATAAACATTACTAACCCATTTGACCCATAAGTGATCCTTTTTTGATGCAATCCACCACACATACTTGCCTAAGAGAGCTCTATTCCACTGCTTCACCTCTTTAATGCCAAGTCCTCCTTTATCCTTTGAATAACAACAGTTATCCCAGCTAACATTTGGGGCCTTAATATAATCTGCTGATCCTCCCCACAGATAGTTTCTACACACAGCTATAATTTTATTCATAATACCATTAGGAATTAGGAAAATATGAGCCCAATATGAATGTAGTGAAGTAAGCACAGAATTCACCAAAATCAGACGGCCAGAGTAAGAAAGCTTTCTATTTCCCCACCCTCTAATTCTAGCAACAATTTTATCAGTGAGCTTCAACCCATCATTCTTTGAGAGTTTCTTTGAAGAAATAGGGACTCCCAGGTATTTAAAAGGAATCGAACCTCTCTGAAAACCAGAAACTTGCAGAATATTAGCAATGCATTCATTAGTCACACCATTAAAATAAATTTCAGACTATGATTTGTTCAAGCAAAGACCAGAGGAGGCTGAAAATGTAGCAAAGCTTCTCAGAATCCACATGATAGAATGTTCATTTCCCTTACAAAACATCAACAAATCATCATCAAATAATAAATGATTGAGTTTAATATGACCGCATAAAGGATGAAACTTGAATCCATCTTGCTGAGCAATAACATGAAGAATTCTGGATAAATACTCCATAAAAAGGGTAAAAAGAAGAGGAGACAAAGGATTCCCTTGTCTTAAACCCCTCTTACCTTGAAAGAACCCAAATACATTCCCATTTAAGGCCAGAGAATAGGTAGGAGAAGTTACACAAGCCATAACCAAATCAATGAATCTCCTTAGAAAGTGAAGAGCCTGAAGCATCTGAAGCAGAAAATTCCACTCCACAGAGTCATAGGCTTTCTTGAGGTCAATTTTAATAAGACATCTTGGGGATGCACATTTCCTATTATAGAGTCTCACCAAGTCTTGACAAATAAGCACATTTTCAACAATATTCCTCCCTTTCACAAACCCCCATTAACAAGGACTGACAATATCAGGAAGAATTTTACTCAGTCTATTACAAAGAACCTTAGCCAAGCACTTATAAATCGTATTACAGCAAGCAATAGGCCTAAAATCAAGGACACTATTAGTATTTTCCTTCTTAGGAATCAAAGTAAGGATATTAGTGTTCACCTGTTTGAGTAATTTACCTGACTGGAAGAAGTTTTGAACTGCTTTAATAACATCTCCTCCGACCATATCCCAAGCCTCCTTAAAAACCTGACTTGTGTAACCATCAGGACCAGGTGATTTGTTAGAGGCAATATCAAACATACACCTTCTAATTTCATCAGCTGACACAAGAGCCGTCAAAAGGTTTACATGCTCCTCAGTAATCAAAGCCCCTTCTCTAACAGTAGGAACATGGACATCCAGAGTAGGAAGAGAAGTTCCCAGAAGGCTTTTGTAGTAGTTGAGAAAAGCATTTTCAACATCCTGAGGATTAGTTTGATATCATTCATATCTTTAATGCTTATAACTCTATTACAAATTTGCCTCGCCCTAATGTGAGAGTGAAAAAACTTAGTGTTTTCATCACCATATTTAAGCCAATCAACCTTTGCCTTTTGGCAGAGGAAGGTAAACTAAACCTTACATTGGAGTCTATAAGTTTCAGCAGCTTCACTTTCTGCCTTCAACAGATTTTCATCATGAGGATTATTATGAACCAACTTCTGAATGTCTTCTAGTAAAGCTTTAGCTATTCCAGTTGATTTTTCTACATCAGAGAATTCCTTCTTGTTAAGGGCTTTCAAAGGATATTTGAGACACTTCAACTTGGACACCAACTTAAACATATCATTACCATAGGAGTATGATCAAACAGACCCTCAGGCAAAATATTTGCATAAGACTCAGGATATAAATTCAACCAAGCATTGTTAACCAAAAATCTATCAATTCTAGAGAAAGATCTAGAACTAGGATCTTTCTTATTGTTCCAAGTATAGAAAGCTCCATGACCTTTAATATCCACCAAGTCACAATGTTGCACACATTCTCTAAAATCAACAATGTCTCCCCACTGAACCTCACTACCAATTCTCTCATTAAATTTCAGCACACTGTTAAAATCTCCACAAATACCCCAAGGACCCATTTGATTATCATGAATATGTTTAAGATCAGCCCATAACTCCTTCCTTGCAGTGTCATCATTGAAACCATAGACAACAGAAAATAAGAATTTATCTCCAGTCACAATTTCAATTATCTCAACAGTAATATCCTGAGCAGAAACATGAATAACATTGACCAAAATTTTTTAAGCACTCCAAATTAACCAAACTCTTCCCCCATGATGATAATTATTATTATTGATACCCTTCCACTAACCTCCTAAATTATTCAGAACTTTATCAAAGTCCTGTGTTTTTATTTTAGTTTCCACGAGCCCATACAAGCCAATATTATTTTGATAAAGGAATTGCTTAACATCTAGCTCCTTGTGAACTCCATTTATTCCCCTAACATTCCAACACCCAATATTATCCATGACTAATGTCAGGTGGTACTTCCAGTCTCCCTTCCACTTGATTATATGTCTTAGAGTTAAGCACAACAACATATGATCTGCCTGGAGTCAGCCCAGCTCCCTCATTAAACTCTTGCCTAGATATTCTCTGAATACTCAAAGGAGGTGTATTCACCCGCTGTACAGGAGAAGTTCTGTTTACAGTAGGAGAGGGGGATGGTAAAACCACAGTAGATATGGCAGGTGCAGGCTTCAGAATAGGCTTCCATACCTGAATAGGCTTGGGAGAATTCCTTACCACTGGCTTCTTCTTACATACAACCTTTGTGTGCCCAAGGCCCTTGCACTCCTCACAAATGATCGGCTTCCATTCATACTCAACTAGTATAGTAATCTCTATTCCTTTCTCATCTTTAAACACAAGGCTCTCAGGAAACTCTTGCCCTATTTCAACTTCCACCAAAAGACGAGCATACCCAATTCTATTTCTCTCCTCAGTGTTGACATCACATTTCTAAAATTTGCCAATCAATCCAGCAAGTTTCCCCAAACATGAATTACCCCAAAATTTAAGTGGTAAACCACATAGACGAACTCATGTAGGGACCAATTTCACATTTTCTTTCTGCAAACTACTATTCTCAGTCCAAGATTTGACAACCATAGGTTTATTATCAAACATTGGGAATCCTTGTTGAAGAACTAGATTCTTACTTTCCATTGATGGGAATCTAACTAGGAAAACTCCATTAGGGAGAAAAGAGATCTTATCATATTTGTAGACACCCCAAATTCGATTAACAAAGCCCTTAAGTAAATCCCATGGAGGATTTGCACCCAGAACATAGCAGATTAAAGCAGAATCCCAGTATTTAATCTCTTGTGCTACATCCTCTACCGTAATTTGCAACATTTCCTTAACACCGTCAGGTGGATTTGAAATAGAAGAAGAAATAGAATTGCGTTTACCTCTTACTTCAGTCCATTCCCCTCCTCTATCTTCTTCAACCTCTTGGTTTCCTTCCACAATTTCCTCTAAATTCAGCACGGGAATACCAACAATATCATTAATTCCTCTAGTCTTCTTGGCCATTCCAGAATGCGGACCTTTGGACGACGATGCTACGGATGTCATGTCTAAGTGTAAATAAAAAAGATTATTAAATGAAAGTCGAACTCTAGCTTTACTTTTAATTTTTTTTTGAGATTTTTTTGATATGGTTTGCCTTGCCATTTGCAATTAGAACCATAAAAAACCAAGAGAGAAGGCTAAGCTTTCTCTCTCTAAAAATCCCATTTTAAAGTGTTGATTATGCTAAGTTCAATTTTAACGATATTGGTACTATTGAGACTTGCAGGAACGATTTGATACTTAGGTCGGTCGACCTGAGTATGAGGTCTATCGACCTGGCCGTGGGTCGATCGGCATGAGTATTCAATTTTATATTTTAGTGACCCTCGCGGTTATTTATTTGCGGTTATTTAGTCGCTCATTTCTTCCATATTTCTGTGGGAAATAACTGTTTACATCCCCTTAAAATTTAGGATTATAACAAAATTATAGAATATGAATTGCGAGTCATTAATATGAAAACGATATAAAATATAGAGAAAACGAATTGAACCTTTGGTCCTAGCAAAATTCGGCCTAAGAACAGATATCAAAGTAGATATCCTCCTAATCGTCTCACCCAAGATTGATTGAGAAATGCCCTTCTCCTTTGCTAAAAAGATAATCAAAAGTTACTGTTAACTTTTAGGGTTTTGTGTTTAGTGTGTGATAGAGGCACAAGTGAAAAAATAGAAATTAGGTTTTTAATTTTCTCTCTTCTCCCTTGATCTCACGGCACCTATAGGGTTTTAATGAGGAGATATTGTCTCCTCAAAAACACTACCCATGGACCGAAAAACCCGAGTTTATATGGACTCTTTTTTCGGTTATATTAGCTTCCATTTAATATAATGTTATACATATTATAATTGTCTAATATGTTGTCATACATTAATAAGGTCCATTACAACAATTTGCAGTGGATATATTAACATAACAATTATTATGACAATCGTATAATATATACTTTAATTATAAATATCGGTATATCTATAATCCTGCTAATTAAATATAACGGTTTATGTTTAATTACGAATTAACATTTTAATTCGCTTAAGCTCACATTATATACTACAACTAAATATAACATTTTATATTTAATTACGAATTACAGTTAATTCGTCTTAGCTAACATTATTTAATCGTTATTAAATAATTATATCATCATCACATTGACTAACCTTTTAGTCAAAAACACCGACTAACCTTTTAGTCATTTAATAAGGCATCAATATGATATTTCTCCAAATAATCACACTCTCATACATCCTTTAGGTGTGACTTTTAGGGACCAGTTGATCACCGCCATCAGTATGACGATAACGTCAAACTTATCTAGCAAGCCAACCGTTATCGCTAAACGTTAATCAACTGATTACAATACAAAGTATACCCTGTGAACCTACAGAGATTTATTTATGTTATTGCACTAAATGTGGAGGACACTGGCTCCAACAATCTCCCACTTGTCCGTACAAATGTATGTGCGATAACCGATTCTCATATCCATAATAAATTTCTCCCACTCAATGTAAAACAATTTGCAAAGTCCGTATTCACAAAGGTCGTATTTTACAAGTGATCTGTATCAAGAGTGGTTTCCCCGACTAGAGAGTAACTTAACTGATAAACGAATCTTCATTCGAGTATGGCCATGCATTTCAGTTACAGCTCCTCGAGTGGCCCTGAGAAAGATCATATCCTGATAAAGGTTGGATATTTTCTTCAACTCGAATCTTGCAGATACAAGCGCAGTATGAAATGACCCAGTGAAAATCTACTTAGCCTCCTGTTACGGTCGACCATGAGAAAGAAACCAAAGTCACCAAAAAACTGCCTTTATCTCAAGAGAGAGTCGATAGTCAAAAGAATCGACTCTAGGAACACTATGGATGTCCTATCCACGACCTGGCACCTAATGTTCTGAAACATTTAGGACTCCATAACGTCGTCACAAAATGTCCTGCGCAGTATCATTATAACCCGCATCTGTGATCGATCAGTTAACAGTTTGACTTATGGCTCGTTGAACC